>JAULBM010297614.1:0-15107 GCA_032357055.1 Geukensia granosissima | reverse complement strand
ACTAAAAGCAGTCTTTGTTGATATCAAAACCTTTAAACTAACAACACCATAGGCTCTTCTAGGGCTTTGATTTTTATTATTTATGCGATTCCTTCACATTACAGTAACATACAACTGGAAATTTTTCAATATTGTAAGTTTTCAGTACCAGTGATCATATTTTCTTTGATATTGCTTTGTTCATAATAGCAAAAACATGTTGATTTCTAAATTGACAGTAACCCCAGTTGTCTAGCCCTGCCTCAAGTGCCAGAGGTACTTGGTTTGATCCCCAGCCATATGAAGCCAAAGACATTAAATTGGTATTTGCTGCTTCTCTGCTTTGCATGCAGCATTTAGGAGTAAGAGAAAAGACTGGTCGGCACAGAATCAGAATAATGTGTCTGGGTAAAGTGGCATGTTTCTGCGGACTGTTGCTTTCGTGAGCAAGAACTTGAAAAAGCCGACTCAGCGTGTCGGTCTAGCACAAAGCAGGGTTCATTTATCAAAACTAGTGGTCAACAGACCAAAACCGTTGGTGAACAAAATACTACCAAATACCATCACATCAAACAAAATTACGAAAATAATCCCTTTTTCTAGAACGATGAAGGGACGGAATGTCCTACCTGACAACTGCAGTACCTCCCAGAGCCTTGAAAATTTCAAGGTTTACATACAGGACAAACTAAACCACTGTAGGGTGTTTTTTTTAATTCGCACTGTAAATATAAATGTAAAGCACAAATCGAAATTCCGTCTCAATATTTTCTCTGTTTTAAATTTGCATGCGTATCCAAAAAGTGACAAAATACTCAACTTATTGGTGGTGGTTGCAAACTGGTAGAAATACTATCACATATTGGTCGCAAATTTAGTACATGAAATAAAGATAAAGGTTATCGAACATCAAATAAAAAGCTATCTCAGTATCTTTTTAATATTTTAATCTTACCAAAAGTTACGTTAACAAAAGTCCGAGATTTAATCCCTCCTGTTCGTTTGTCTGGTAATAAGATTACTTTTCCTATCGTGTCTTTATCACCCTCTGAAAAAGACATGCACAAAAAAAAGATACTTAGAGATAAGTAACATAAATAAATGCTGATCTTGTTGTATATAAAACGTTGCTGCTTCTCCTCAAAACACCAAAGTCCGGTCGGATCGGATTTAGAATATTGTGTTCTACCAAGTGGGAAAGCATGCAGTTAAAAATCCGACTCCGAATATGTTTGAAATATTTGCTGCTGGATGATTAATCAATCCAATATCAAAGCACTGGCACATGCATTAACTTTAACCGAGTTCGTCTTTCAATTAAATTCATAAATACCCTCATAATTAAAAAAAAACTAAACAGTTTTCATGAATACCAACTCTACTGAGATAAGGAATGAAAGCTTTCGGGGTCGAAATATTTTGACCACTAAACCGGAAAGACGAAAGCTACCGGGGTATCTGAATATTCTGTATTCATGAATCCATGCCGAGGAGACCATACTATTTATCTCCAGAAAAATGGAAACGAGAGGTCTTCACAAGGGAGGAGGAATCCCTTTCCTTCTTATACAACTCTTATTGCGAATAAGTTGCAAGCATTCAAGAAAAATTACACATAGCTACTAAAAACAAACCCAGAACGCTATGCTTGGAGCAAACATCACTTAACAGGTATTGTAATCAAACATGGAATGTGTCTAAAGTATTTAATTTTAATGATTCTTTATGTTGTTGTCTGGTATCTGAGAAACGAACGCCCTCACGTTTTCTGTTTTGAGTTTTCGGACTGATGTCTGCTGTTACTTTTTATTTGGCCATGGTCTAGTCTGTTTTCTGACCTAACGATTTTGTCTGTCCTTTTGGTATCTTCGAAATCTTTATACATTGATACCTGTCTACACTGAACTGCTTTTGCACCTGAGAAAATGTTTGGTTTAGACCGGTGTTCGGTTTAGAAAGGTTAAAAACAAACAATTCGGTTGAGACAGGTTTCACTTAAAATAATCTTACCACAAGCATCCCATACAGATCCTATGGCAACATAATTATTATCCTTAATAAACTTTCTCCACGCTATTTCAGATTGTGGTAAATCATCTTCGTCTTCGTCAGCTGTAGATCCAGCATTGTTTTTCAAATTTGTTTTTAAAATTTCCTCCGGTGGTCCATGATTAAACATAAGCATATACAAACTTATAACAGAACAAACAAGAATAAAAAGTATAATGATAGGGATTCTCCGGCAGTTCATTTTCACTCCAAAAATGTGCATTCCTTTGTGGATAAAAAATTATATTCCAATCTCACTGTTTTAAAATGATACCAATTTTAAAGTTTAGATGATCGATGACAGCTCCAAAAACAGATCAGCGAGTTGTAATGTTGTAACAATGTTATCAATCTAGAGTTTGACCCTATGTTATCATATGACAACGATCAGGGTGTTACGTGTGCTACTCTCACAAATAGTATCTAAATGAACTTTCCATAAACTAGTTTAATTGCTTAAATTATAAAGCACTTGTAAGAAAATAATTCTTTTCCGGTATCACTTTCCTATAGTCGCTTACATGTATCAGAATTCTAGTGCTCTAAAAGGCATATGACGTTGAAAGCTTCTTGTCTGGTACTTTTATTTTTTTATTTCAAGAAAAGTCATCGGTCCCGGGCCTCTCCGGTCATAATACGGTGATTTTCGGCAAATCATGGTCCGCCCCGTTTTGGTAAAAAATTATTGTAAGAAAGGATGGACAATAGAAAATTACGGAGATGGAAAGGAAGAAGAGAGGCAAGAATATTTACGGCGATTTTCGTGAAATTATAAAGCCGACCCTCGGTTTTTGACCAAAAATTTTATTCTGCAACCCATTTTGGAAAAGTAGGACGGAACTGCTCTGATGGATGCATGAAAAATGAACGTGTCGATAAGCAATAAAAAGAGCGAAAGGCATAAAAACAAGAGAAAGGTGATTTTAGAGAGGGAGTACCCTATTCAGCATCTATTTATTGAAGGCATCGTGTACAATGCTGGAAGGGCTGCTGTCGCATCTTTGTCTCCTAACATCATCGTCGATGGAATGGTTAGAATCACAGACGCTGGGTGCGATTTTTCATATGTGTTATACCTATTTTTAAAAAAATCGCGCGCCCGCGCCTGGGATAAGGATGTGGTAAAATCATAGGATATTACATTAGGAGCGAATATTATCCACGTATTCTGCAATGATATAAATTCTGGCACGCGCATTGAACAGTATACATAACACTTAACACTAAATTAGTGAAAACACTTACGATTGGGATCAGTGGTGTCAAAAGCTAAAAATACCCGATAAAAGTGCTACAAATAACTCAAATGACGCTTCAGTTGCCAGTTACCTTGGATAAAAGTACACAAACCAAAAAGAATGTTGTCATAAATTTAAGAAGGGATTAAGAAATATAGTCTGTCTTGTATTCTATTGTTTATGATATCAGAGTGGGAATATGGAAAATCAGTATATCTGAAGAATAAATGCGTCGTGATATTCGGTAATAGAACATGGGCGTAGAAGCCGGGGTGAGTGGGGCAATTGTCCCCCCCCCCCCTCCACTTTTGAAAGTCAGGGGGCACAGCTATTTTTGCTTCCTTCCACTTATTGTCAACTTCCCCCAACTTATTGTCAACTTACAGCGTCTTTATCGGATTACATAAACAAAAAAATAATTTCAGACTCAAGATTTTGTCTTATTTTAGCCTATCACTATTCAAGGAGTTACAGAACAGTGACTAGCCCTAGCCCTACCCCCTTTTGGTTTTTCATATTAAAAAGTTTGAACCCTCCCCCACACATTCAAATCAGTCATATGAACATGTGTAGAAACCAGTGGTTAGTTACGATCAGTGAAAGTCGCAACCAGTATAGCATAATTCCCCTATATGGAGAGGATTTTAATACAACGAAATATCCAGTATGAGATACGGTCATATACCAATATGCGGCTGGAATGTTGCTACTAGTAAACATTAAAACAAGTTATGGTTAATAGTCACCTATAGCTAAAAGCAATCTTAGAGAAAACAAAATGAAAAAAAATTAACTGAATCCATTATATAATTAAAATGATATCTGCCATGCATATGTTTTAATTCGCCCGTCTTTTGAGAGGTTCGTATTACGGTATACCGTTGTCCGTCTGTCCGTCCAACATTTCATACGATATAACTTAAAAACTAATGCTTCGAGCAATGTTCTTCCAAATTTGGTCAGCTATATATGATGACGAAGCAGAGTGATCCTTTTCATTTTTCATCAATTTTGAGCGTATTGTTTTTGTGTTTTGGAATTTTTTGTATTAAATGCGGTGTCTAGTTTTTTTCGCGATGTGACTAGAAAACGCTTTTAGCAATGCTCATAAAATTAAAGGAAGATATTTATATCTTTGAACATAAGCGTAATTCCTTTATTTTTTTTTCATAAAATTTTCACATTTCAAATTATTTACTTTTTATTCATAAAAGGTGTTTTCCAGTTTTCGCGCTTAAACAAAAACGCTCTCATCATTTTATTTATATAAAATATAAAATTACAGCAGAGACATATAATTCATAATTGTATGATATGTCTCTGATTACAAGAAAGTCTTAATATTCAATGACATCAGCTCCCTTTAGATTGTCATAAAAATATCGTTTCAAATTTCCGACATAAAAGGGGATGTGTCTTTCAGTTTTTGCACTCTGACTTAGTTTAGACAACATTTGGTGTATTTTGCAAAAAAAAAAAAAAAAAAAAACATCATTATTATTCATTTTGGCTCTCGAAAAACGTGGTCGCACTTTGAATCAGAGACCAGGGACGTATCTCTATATACGTCCCTGCAGAGACTGAGTAAATATACCGCTCACATGAAATTGCATGAGCCAAAAACGTGTCTACGATCTTCTTGTTTCACTTTATAAAGGATCTTCCATTTACATTTCTTGACAAATATTGTGCTATTTTGGCCAAGTGGTTTCAAGGAAATTTATATAAGCCAATTAGAAACAAAAATTATCCATGAAGGCAATGTTTTTGTCTGACTAAGAAGAACGAAGAATTTTCAGAAGTTTGCCAAGTAGTTTCAGAGGAGAGGATTCTTTATGCGTCAGCCAATCAAAACCAAGAATCATTCTTGATGACAATGTTTTTGTCCATTTTAGACTAAAGAAATTTAATAAAGGACCTTCCATAGATGCTCCACGTCAAATATTAATCATTTTGTCAAAGCCGTTTCAGAGGAAACGATTTTTTAATGTATCAACCAATCAGAAACAAGAATCGCCCATGGCCGTCATGTTTTTGTCCAGTCAGAACAAAACGAGGAAACTTTTTAAACGACTTTCCATATCTCTCTATACATCAAATATTAATTCATCCGTTTGGCAGTGCGGTTTGAGAGGAGAAAAACTTTTTAATGTATAAGTCAATCAGAAACATAAACCGTGTCCACGACGGCCATGCTTTTGTTCAATCGGGGAAAAAGAAGGAACTTGTAAAAGAATTTCCGTAGAAGCTCCACTTCAAATATTAATCCTTTTGACAAAGCGTCCATGTTGTTTGTTTGATGGGGACGAAACAAAGAAACTTTGCAAAGCGGGGATTTTTTAGAACATGTTGTAAACAAACAGCTAGAGCTTTCTGGTCAAATGAGATAAAATGGATAATAGAAAACGGCTACTTGTCTAGTTCACCCTGGGATTTTTCTGTGTTCTTAGGTAGTGGCTCAGGTTACAATATATAACTAAGGCCGCTCGTTCCTCATATAATGGGTTTGAAACAGGTTGCACTCCAATATTTTGCCATTGCAAGACAAAAATTTAAATTAAAAATTTCGCTGGCTCGCACCTATTTTGATAATTAAAAATCGAAAGAACTAGAAATAAATTTAAGTGGCCTTACCTGGTTGGACCCTATTTTCATTTCAATGGTGTTTTATTTGATTAGTCCTTTATGATATCATTAGTTGAGTTTTTAGGGCTTAGGAGAGTTAATGCCATAATTTTGTTTCATTACGAGTGATCTTTACTTACATACGTTATACAAGACTTACGAGTAAGTCAAGACTTCTTGTGAACAGTTCGCCTGACTCCGATGTGCCACACTGTGGTTCTTAAAAGTATACAAGGTTGCCAGCAAAAGAGCTGGACATAAAACAATTTGTATGCATAGACCTGGTAGATTCAGGCTAGAAAATAAGTTTTTATGATTTAACAAGTTCAGCTTGGAAAGTTGTGATGCTGAACTACTGAGTAGAGAGTCTTTTCCATCCAAATTTGATTGCCATTGATCAAACAGTTTAAGGTAAGACTATTTTTATTTGAATTTTCCTTTGGGTCTTGTGTTAAACAAAGTCTGTTCCGCTGTGACTGCCATCATGGTTTGTGGGTGAGATGCCAGTTAAAGAAAGGACCACTCCACCAAAGTTTGGTTGCAATCGGCTGAGTAGTTTTAGACAAGAAAACGCCTTTCTTTTTCTGTTTCTTATTATGGCAAACACCTTGGTTGGTGAGTGGTGATGCCAGTCAAAATTGTAAAAGGGGATCACACAAGGACCATTCCACCAAAGTTTGGTCCAAATTGGTCAAACATCTTTAAGGAGAAAATTTTAAGCTCATTTAACCCCCCTAATCCAAAGGGCCGGGTGAGCTATTGTCGTCCAATATTTCATCCATTATTGATCCCTCCAGATTACCAAATATTCTCCTCTGCAACCGCATAGTTGATTCGACCAAACTTCTGGATATAGAACAAGCAGACAGCAACTACAAGTTCTCTTTCAAGGTCAATACTTTAGTTGCATCATGTATTACACGTACTTGTAATTGTATTTGTTGATGGTTTTCACTATCGATCTCAAATATTAAATCTGTTTCAACTGATTGTTATTTCAATGTCACACCACGGTCCCAAATTACATGCTATCATTATTGAAGTCCTTAATGGGATCTGTAGAAGTTAAATTTCCACTGTCATTTGGTGGACAATCATGCAACATTTCATATTTTTAAATGGTGGAATAGTCCTTGAGTGCTCCACTACCGAATTAGTGTCGTATTCATTATTCAATCTTGATTATGAAAAAATATATTTTATTGATTGATTGAATGTTACTTAACGTCCAGTGGCAAGTATTTCATGCATATTCAGGACGAGAGGATATTAATGAATGATAATGATGAACCCTGCGTTGTACTAGACCGACACGCTAAGCCGGATTTTTAACGTGCTGGCTCACGAAAGCAACAATCCGCAGGAGGACATGCCACTTTACCTAGACACATTATTCTGACTCTGGGCCGACCAGTCTTTGCTCTTGCTCCTTAATGCTACGTGCTTAGCGGAGAAGCAGCAAATACCAATTTTAGTCTTTGGTTTGACCCGGCCGGTGATCGAACCCACGACCTTCCGCACTCGAGCACGCTAACCATTACACCACCGAGGCAGTAATATCTTTCAAAAGACACATATTAAATTCTTAATTTACCGTTCGCTTCTATGAGCTTTCATGATTTCTTCCATCGTTGCTATTTGATACAGGGCTGATATCTTGGGCTAGTTTAGTCATCTGTTAAACATGTTACAGTATATTTCACTGAACTGAGTCTCACTTTTCACAAATTCTTACAAAGTGCAATGAAGAATAAGTTCTGGTAACCTTTGTATATCTGGGATTTTTTATACATAAACTCACCTGGAAAATTACAGAACTCTGATGTTTTCCATATAACAGGATTTGGACTAGCAGGATTTGTAAAATTTTAGAAAATGTAAAATATTTTGATAGATTGTATATCTTTTAGTGTAAATTAATGCATAAGGTAAACTTGGCTTTTGAAATATTTATTAGCATTTGTAAGATCTGAATTAGATCTAAATTATGTCTTTCTAGCATATATTCCATATTCTTTTTTGAAATGTCAGCAACAAAAGCTTGGTGAAATCAACAATGCAATTACTGGAAAACTAGTAAAATCAATTGGAAAGTTCCCATTTCAAAATGTGACAATTAATAACCCAACCACGAGAAAAGTACTTAAGAATGGAGGAAAATGTTGTAAGATTTTCTGAAAACAATATCTGTTTAATATCTAAAGCTTTTGTTTTTCTGGTTCTGCCTAAACATCATTCCAACTAACAATAGTAAAAAGATAGCATTACTTTAATAATCGTATATTCTACAATATTGATAGTTTTAAACCTTTGAATGTTTAACTATTTCTTAAGTAAAACTAAAGGCTCCTAGGAGCCTGTATTGCTCACCAGACAAATCCGTAACATTAAGGAATGATGTATAAAATTTTTGAAGAGGCTAAATGGCTCAGAAATTTTAGAGGAGAAGTTTAAATTAATTACATATTATATCAATGATTATCAATGAAGCCTTTGAAAGCTTTGCAATACACAGAAATGATTTTGCTGACAGGAAAAAAGAAATGGGTTACCATAGGCCTTAATTTGTAAATAATAAAGTTGTCAATACGGGAAAATTAAGGTTCAAAAACAGAAACAGTATTTCAGTTAAAAAAAAACACAAAGATAATGTGTCCATGGGACATGGATCTCCATGCTCCGGCAAAAAGGAAGAAGGCAAATGACAGACCTGAAAAGGGGAGACAACTCACCCTGACATTGCTTAAGACTAAATATTAAATCAATTCAACATACAGCAGTCAAAACCTTTGTCCAAAATTGACGGACATAAAACTTAATACCCTTGTCACCTGACAGGGGCATTAAATAATCATGTCTGAATATAAGAAATAAATCAAATATTAATTGCACCTTAATTTATTAAACATGATACTTTTATAACAAATAAACACACAATATTTCAATAAAATCTATACACTCACTTTCTTAAAAAAACATAAAAATGGTTATAAGGGAAAAACATGAAAAAATTACAAACAAATTAGTACATCTTTAAAAGTACCCATTGTTTTATTTTAATATATTATATGCATATTTATTTCACATCATTTTTAGACTAGCATTGTAATTTACTAAATTATTAAATATTATATTGGCTTTAACTATATAAGTAAGCTTGTGTGAATTCCTGCAACCCAAACCATTTGATCTTGAAAAAAAAGGTTTATGGCTTACAAATAATATAACCTGAATAAATGCTTAGACTGAGAACTGTCAATAAAAATTTTGGTAGTTTGTAGTAAAACTGTAATTTCTACCATCTCTAAGGGAGTTAACCAAGTTTGATCTTTGTTCAGGGAGATAATAAAGTTATATCATTTATAAATCATTTCCCTAAATCTAACTTAGTTTATTTGCGTTTTGTCATCTAAATATTTTGACTATAATTTTGAACAGCCATTTTACACTCGTACAACATTCACACATCAATACCAGGCGTACATATTTATTTACAGTAGATTATTTTATACTCATATTTTAAAAGCCATTTTAGTTGAAAATATAATGTTAATTTCTTAGGTAAATAGGCAAAGGCAAGACATTTGAACTTTTTTGTGTATCAATTATTAATTATTAGATTTTTATTAACTTAATATGTTATTTCATTAATGAAGAAAAAATCATACGTGTGAGGAAAAATTTTGCACAATTAAGAAAACTGCTTAACATTTATGAAAACTGCATGCTTCATGAATCCATGGCTCCCAATGATTATGAATAAATAATATTAACCAAACCATGAAATGCTATAGAGGCCCTCATATAGGTTATTTACGAAAAATCAATATTGTTGCCATTATCTGAAGGTGCAATATTTTGGAGATCTTAAAACAAAGAGAAAATTCAAGAAAAAGGGAGAGAATGATTTAAAGAAAACCATTCTAACCCATAGATCAAAATTACAAAACCTATCTTTATAATATAGGTTCTCCCTCTAATCATGTCAATTTCTTACATTCCTTCATTTCAGCTTAAAATGAAATTTATGTAAAGTGTAGTTTTATAAAAACTTCTCTAAATTACAATAATAAATCAAAATCTTGTTATCAAATTACATCCCTGATGGATACCCATATTTCTTAACATCCAGATTATCTAATGAAATCTAATAATACACCTTAAAGAAATCTAATTTTTTCTTCCAATTTTCAGCCCTATATTTTTCCCATAAAAATAAAAATACAACATTTAATACAGTCTTTTCTGTAAATTGATTTGTCCAGATTTTAACATTATTTTTTTTGTTCAGTGATAACAACACTCCATTTCATGTTAGGTTTTATGGATCACATTATTTCAACATCCGAACGTGTTTTCTCCACTGTAAGCGATATATAAAAATCCATCTTCATCTTTGTGCTCTTCATATACTTGTCCCATACTTGCACTAAAAATAGACACGTAAACAAACTGTTAATTTTATGGCCATTAAGTTGAACATATAATGTATATTTTTTAGATAAATATGCAAATGCTAGACACTTAAACTTTTTTTATATCCAATATCAAGTCTATTATTAGAATTTTTGGAAATTTTCGTATTCCAGTAACCTATGAATATTAAGATTGACAGACATTATTCCCATTTCTTTTAAGAATGTATTGTAATGTGCAAGTTGATCTGGTGCCAATTAACACAAATTGTGTCACTGATTATTGTAACTTCAAAATTATCTGGTAAAAAAAAACATTGTGCGGAAATCACAAGATTTTGTGTATGTGTTTTATTACGGGACATTTTAAATGGATTTTTAATAAATCTGTGAAAGTTCTACCAGTAATAGATTTCATAAGAATTATTTTATTAACTGTCTCTGGTCTAATGCATAACAGACTCAGATTTGGCACTATTGGACTAAGGAATTCCCATGCCTAAGTCTGAGGGTTAGTCTGTAAATAAAGATTGTAGAGTTTTGAAATGAAAGTCTGGAAGATTTCTTAACAAGGAATTTTTTCCTGAAAGAGGAGTGACAGGGTCACATTATTTTCCTCCTGGGATCTTCTCTGTTCAAAAACAATGAAATTAAATAATACTGTTTAATTTAGCCATTACTCTGTTTTTCACATAAACAAACAACCATACCTTGATTGTGGCAAGACTTTTCCAACAAACAAGAAAATAGCTTTTTCTGAGGGAAGCTGTATCCTTTTTCTGATGATCCACATAAACTGTGCTACTGATATGTCATTAGGAACCAGGAATTTTCTTTTGTCTATATCTTGTATATGAGATTTGGGATCTTTTTCCACTATCACCTAAAAAAATATGCAATAATTAATCTTCATAGCATTGATAAAAGAAATATATATTTTGAACACCTTGTTGTGCATGACAAAGCTTGTACATATATCTTAGACAATGCCTAAAGTAAATAAATAAAAACACGTAGCCTACATGTGTATCCCAAACAGGCTGTCAGAGACTTGTACTAGTGTTCTCTTAAATGGACTGTCAGGGTAGTTATGTGTACATGATTTATGCTGGTCTAATGTATTTACCAGTAAGTTTATTTGAAAAGCCTGAAATAGTACTTACATGTGTATTCTACACATGTCAGAAGTATTTACATGTTTACACAGACTGTCCCAGTCAATACATGTGTATACTACTTAGACTCTAAAGAGGTACAATCCAGACATTGTCATACATTTCCTTCTTCAGAAATAATATTTGGAGGTATGAATATGTGTATAAATATGCTCAAAATGTGATGCTTTTGGACAGTGGATTTTGAAGCTGTTTTGTTATTGGGCATTTCCTTCAAACTTACCTCAAAAATATCGAATATTTTATCAAGTTAACTTTTTTCAAGATATTTTGGCTCAAATAAGGTCTTCATTGCACTAAGTCCTTTTTTTGAATCATACTTGATTTTGCTTACTTGACTACAATTTAGAAGTAGAATTGAGTCTTAGAAATATATCCAGGATTCAAAGGCTGCAAAGTATTGGAGGATGAAGTTCATTTTTTCTATACTGTAATTTTAACATAATTTAAGACTTCCTTTTGTAAATAAATATCCTTGTTTTTATCAGCTATAACCCTTCAAAACATTAAAATAATACCTGATCCTGATTAAAAAATTTCATTAACTTAACAAAACAATCTTTAGAAGGGTGAGGTTTACATTGGTAATACAAAACATCAGTGGTCTGCACAATCAAATTTGGACTTTGAATATTTGTAATATTTCTCTAGATTTCTTAATTCCCTGTTTTTCTTGAAGTTGGAGTGTAGTCTCTCTGACATTTACCCCTTTTCTTACATTTTCATTTATTTCTGACTGAAGAATGTGGATGAAATAAACCAAATTGCAAAGTTTAACATAGAGAAAATGTGTCCATGGGATACGGATGCCAATCCTGGCAAACAGGAAGTAGAATAATATTGGACCTGAAAGGGGAGACATGGTACAAATCACCCTGATAATGCATCAGACCAAATATCAAATAGATTCCACATACACAGGTGGAAAAACCATTGAGGAAAATTGACTAATGTACAGGCAGAAAGATAGATTGACAGGGCATAAAAATTGTGCTTTTTCATTTTATGAACAATACATAGCTTTGAGTCTTCCCCGGAAGACGTGTGTCGCCTGCATGTCGACAATAGAACATTGTAAACATGGTTCTAGTATTTGCTTGACACAATAAAGTTTTTGACAAAGTAATATGTTTGCCACAATAATTTGTTTGACACTGTAATGTGTTTAACACAGTAATTAAGAATACTGCTGATATCTCATATGTCATATGAAATAAGAAAATATATGGTTTTGGGGTGGGGATCTGAACCGTTTAGGAGTAATATGCAATTTTGTCATATTGAGGGGGGTGGGGCTACCCCTGGGGATACAACCAAAAATTCTTCTTGAACTCTCATGTCATAAGGAATAAGAAAATATATGGTTTAGGTGTGGGGATCTCAACTGTTTAAGAGTTATTACCAAATTTGTCACATTGAGGGGGTGGGGCAATCCCCGGGAATAAAATCTATAATACTGCTGATATCCCCATGTCATATGAAATAAGAAAATATATGGTTTAGGGGTGGGGATCTGAACGGTTTAGGAGTTATTGCCAATTTTGGGGTTGTAGGGGGCGGGGCCAAGCCCCTGGGGCATCAATCAAAAAACGAAACCCAGGGGGCACAACTACCTATCAAGGTCTACTACCATGCAAACTTTCAAGTTGATCGGACTTACGGTCTCTAAGAAATGTGTCGGACAAAAAAATGCCAATTTTGGGGTTGTAGGGGGGCAGGGCCAAGCCCTTGGGGCATCAATCGAAAAACGAAACCCGGGGGCACAAGGTCTACTACCATGCAAACTTTCAAGTTTATCTGACTTACGGTCTCTGAGAAATGTGTCTGACAAAAAAAGTGTGATGCGGAAGACGCAAGATGACTACAGTGATATGTCGCCATACACTTTGTGTGCAGGTGACACAAAAATCAGATGAAAAATAAAAGTTTCTATTCTCCTGCAAAATCACATTTTTAAACCCTTTAACCCCTTTTATACAAAAATCTGAAAAAGTTACAAAAAAATGCTTGTAGTAACTTTTGTTGCATTTTTTATGAGGAATCATTTGGAAAAAAAACCCCATCAAAATCAAATTCAAAAAATAAAATTTTTCCATAAACAAAATTGAATCCCCCCCACTACTTTGACCCCTTTTAGTTCGAAAACAGTAAAAGATAGAGAAAATATGTTGACATACTGCTGAAAGCTCTCATTGAGAGGAATTAAATGCAAAAAATCCCAACAAAATCGCATGAAAATTAAAGATTTCACATCTCCTGCAAAATCACATTTTTAACCCTTTGACCCGTTTTTTTTTTACAAAATACAGTACATTTGACAAAAAAATGCTTAGAGCTACTTTTATTGCATTTTTCATAAGGAATCATTTACAAAAAAAAAACCCAAAAAATCGGAGAAATAAAAAAATTCAAAAATTAGGGCGTGGCCATTTTTGGACCCCCTATATTTTAATAACAGTAATAGATAGGTCATGATGTTTGTAGCTCTTTGTAAAAGGGTCCAGGCTACATCACCCCAAATCAATCCCAACCTGTATTTTATATAGGATATCATTGTGATAAAATTTGAAATGGATCCAAATAATAGAACTAAAGTTATTGAACGCTGCATAACATAATATGACAAAAGAAATTTTGCGGTCATATAAAAATGTACATGAACCAGTATATTTTTGTTGTCAAAAAATGAAACAGCTGGCAAAGTTTTCTGGTTTCCCTTTCTTGAACATGTATTAATGTAAAATTATACCTGCCAACTTCTTTAAAGTTTGTTCAGAAATGTTAAATTTTTCAAAAGCTCCTTTTTCTTCCTCAGGTGTTAGTTCCTTTCCGTTCTTTTCAACATCTTGTGTTTCTTTCACATCTGGTTCTTCTTCCTTGACCTCCATAGTAGTGGACATATCATTTCCATTAACTGTTTCTTTGTTTTTCTTTGATTTCTTTTCTTTTTTAGCATCTTTCTTGTCTTTCTGAAAGCATAGAATGATCTTCATTATTACTTCTACAAGGACCTTGGCTACTAGAAAAAAACAGTGTTCTATAGTTTTCTCTATCATAAATATCATACATATTATATGCATATTACATATCATTTGATACAATTGTTTTACACGCCATATTGCATCTTAAGAACCAATTTGTAGCAAGGGCATCTACTGTTCCATACATTTTGTGTTATTAAACCATCGCTAGCTCTAGCTAGGTCCATCTCACCACTCCCATTTCTGAAATTTCTAGTTTCAAATTTTCTCAAAAACAGTTCAGTAAACTTACTCTGGATGAAGATTATACATGTATCAAATCTTTAACAATAGAAATGACTTCCCTTCAGTACATTTTATATTCTGAAAGTCCTATCAAACACTTGAGTAGCACAGGGATATGCTCCATGGCAGATTAGACTATTGACTATAGACTATTCATCTTTTAGTTTACAGGTACCGGTATATACATGAGGAGATAAATTGGCCAATTTCGGTATGCAGATAATTAGTCACACAATCATGTGATAAAATATAAGGTATTTTCACTCAGTTATGTATAGTAATGACAAGTGTGGACACAAAATTGTCTCGCCTGTATATGTGCCTTTGACCCTATAAACGTGTGGACACAATAATTTTCTA
>JAULBM010297603.1:0-15110 GCA_032357055.1 Geukensia granosissima | reverse complement strand
GGAATGAATCATGAAGATATTTATACATGTACATACTGACAGATGTTAAACTTAATTGCCCTTTAGTCTTTTTTTTTTGCTCATTTTCCATTTTCTTATTCTTGTTTGATTATTTTCAGGCTGAGGTCAATAACAAACGAGAGGTGTTGCTGAAGACATTGCAGGATAATCTCTCGGATGAACACATTCAGTCACATTTAATACTCGACAGGCTGTACTTCATTAATGCACTAGACCTTGATGATAAAGAAATGAATGAGCTGAGAGAAAGTTTGGCAGAGAATATTTTGAGAAATCCGCAATGGGAAAAACAAATCCCAAAACAGTTTCTTGTACTTGAAACGATGATAGCTTCCTTGGTGGAGGAAGGGGAGTTTATGATGAGCTATAAAGAAATAGAAGAATTAAATAAGAACACGGGATTTGAAGAGCTTTCAAGCGCTGAGCTGAACACATTTCTCCATATTCAACACCAATGTGGAAAGCTTACATACCTCGATGTTCCACATTTACGGGAATTCGTCCTCATCAACCCAACCTGCTTGATAGATGTTCTGAAGTCTATTGTTACTGTCGCCCCTGTAGAATCTGAATTGAAAGAAGGAAGGCTTAGTAAAGCAAACCTTTCACAAATATGGGGTTCTCAGAAGTTTATGCATTTTAAACCATTTGAAGAATATTTCAGGGAACTTTTAGTTCATTACGACGTATTGTCAGAAGTCAAACGCTATGACAAAGACACTGGCAAATCGCAAACAGTCGAGTCATATCTGATTCCATGTATGATCACAGCTCAAAATACAACATCGTACGCGAAAATACATCTCGCACCTCATAAATGCATTCATTTTTTCTTTGATTTCAAATCTTACGATATTCCACTCGCAATACCAAATAGAATGGTAGCCTGTATGATAAGTATGTGGAAAATCAAGCACTATGAAAACGTTGATCTTCTGTTCCCAGGATTCGTTGTTGTTGCTGTAGACAGAAGGCATGACTTGGTTTTGCAATTAGGGAAAACCCAATTGGAAATTTTCCTAGTACACAGTGAAAAAAAGGATCTGATCATTCACGATCTAGCGTCTAGTGTCAGAGAATGTTTAGAGCAGAATCTGATAAGGATTTCGGAAGTATACTCAATTTCTTTCTCAGATGAAATCAACACTAGAAGATATTTACCTTTCGAGACAAAATTCACCCAAGATGCCAATATTTGGCAAACGGACAGGGTAATTGTTGTAGCTTGCTGTTTATTTTTACTCTATTAAAAGCAAAGAACATTTAAAATGGATTTATAACACTGTAAACGATTGTCCTCGGAGTTTTATATTTTGGGTTAATGATTGTTTTATATAACCACACTTTAATTTAAGTCATGATGATGTCTAATATATAAATATATACATGTAAATGTATTCCATTCAGATACAATTTTAGAATTTTCATAAAATTTTTAAAATATACTATGCAACTGAACGTCAAACTTACCATTGCTTAAAGTTAAAACTTGCCGTCACCAATGGTAAATTATGAAGATAATTGTCACATTAAGATATTTACCTGAATTTATTTTTTTTCTATTCCAGACTTTGAATGTATGCAGAGAATCGTGTGAAGGTAATATTATTTTAGGATAGAAAAAGACTAATGTGAAAGTATCACAACTATTAGTGTAACCAAGATGGCAATAATTGAAATGTTGTTGGCCATGGTGTTGTCTGTCTTCCGAATTAACGATTTCTGTCTGCACCTTTGGTAGCTTCGAATTCCTTGTAAATAATCTTGTTTGAATAGTGTTTTTTTTTACTTTTCTTAAAGATAGGGAGTTAAATTGTAGCTGTTTTTTGAAAACATTTTTGTTAGATGCTCCTTAAAGAGAGATAATAACGTTAGGTATGTCTTTTTTCAAGCCTATCTTCTGTTCTTGATGTAAAACTCAAACACCGCAATAATTCTTCATACATAAATTAAAATTTATTCAGAGTGCATGAGTTGTCGGACATACAATTTATCACATGTTGATCTGCAGAAAAGACAAAATGAATTTTTACCTCAATATTAAAATTGTAACACAACAGAAATACCCTATTTGACATGTTTTAAGTTGTACTAAAATGAATACTCTATCATGATCTTATACAATTTTCCCAATAAAACTTAAGAATGTGAAAATAACGTACTATTTTGTTATAAATGTCAGCATGTTCAGGAAAAAAACTACCACTTTTGGGCAGTTTTGTTTCCAGGAAATATATAGTACATCCCTGTTCATCATTTATATTTTTAGATGTATTCTTACAATATACACTAAATATAGAAATATTTTGACTAAATACGTATGGGCTTTTTACATAAAGCACTGAAAATTGTCAAACAATATCTTAAACTTTTTAATAGAAATGAGAAAACTGTTTCAGTCGTGCAATGAGAGCACATTTTCTATGTTTGATACTTTGCCCGTAATATCAACCTATGTTTATTTTTGAGTTTTTGTCTTTTTTCACTAGGAACACTTTAAGATTTTGCCAAAGTTTGACCAAGAATTGTCTAAACGTTCCTTGTCCTACTGTTTTTTTCACACTTTCAAAATTACGGAGATGGTTAAAACGTATGCAGATGAACATGATGAAAACGTCACTCCATTTCCCTTTTTAAATTTTAGTACTTCAACAATAGTTTGATCTTAGATTTTCAATGTTACGATATAATGCAGTTGATAAAGGTTGCTCCCTGAAATTACGCATAGAGCAAACCAAAATAAACAAACAATGTAAACATTTTATTCATACGGAAGTGAAGTTTCGCTTTGAATCAAGATTTTTATATCATATACACTTACCATTCTTTGTATGATATATAACTGACATTTTATTGGTAAATAAATTCTAGGGCTTGTCAGTTCAACATGTCAATCTACATGTAAATATCAATCATTTGTTTTATTAGGAATTGGAAATTCAGTGTTACCAATGCTACTTAACGATTCCCAACTGTTACGAATAGCTAACAGTCTAACCAAAGAACAGGTATCTGCGCTAGCAGTGCAGCTTGGAGCATCACAGGACAGACTGGAAGATCTGAAAGACGAACACCGACTTTCTTCTATGGTTAAATTTCACAGTCTTCGTATCTGTAGAGAGAACAACAAGCGGTGCTGTGACTTTCTTAAAGCCATGAAAACTGCTGACATTGATATACACCGGATGTGCCAGGTAATTGCAAATGAACTAGCGACTGTAAGGGACCAAATAAGCCCGATCAAGTATAAATGTATAATAATATGCAAAGAATATATTTCATATATATGCAATTTTAAATATTTGATGCAATGATAAAATTTTACAAATTCTTAACTTATTTTATGAAATATGTCAGCCAGTTATCAAGCATTAACATTTTTATTATTTCTGTCAAGTTGAATGTTGTTTAACATCAAGCCGTAAATAATTCCGGCATATGTTAGACGAGAGCATATTAATGAATGGTGATGACCAATTAACCATGCTTTTGACAAGACTGAATCGGATTTTTAACGTGCTAGCTCACGAAAACCTAAGTCCGAAGTAAGAGAGGCTACTTAATCCAGATACATTTTTTTATTCATGGTCAGGTTTGGTCTTGCTCTTAAATACTGCGTCCTTACTAGTGAAGCATACCAATGTTGATGTCTTTGGTTTGACCGGAATCCACGACCTTCCGCACGCAATCCGAACATGCTGATCATTAGACCATCAAAGTGGACTCTTTAATTCTCTAGATCCTCATATGATAGTTTGTTTTAAAGTAGAATGGCTATATTATTCAAAATCATAAATTATTTTAAGAAAAAATATGTAATACGTTTGAAATATTTCCCCAATATAATACAGTACTTCAGTTAATATTATTGCTTCCTTACAAAGTATATTGTCATGTTCCGTATATTTTGGTTTTTTTTTACCGAAACATATTTTATATTAATCAGACTGTTTCAGCAGGTTCACCTTGCCTAATTTCTACTTGTTTTTATTCTAACTCGATTTGTTATTTTTGTATGTTTGTGTATCTTTGTCGGAATGGGCGTCGGTGTCTGCAGACATTTTTTTCCACAAGATAACTTTTGTTCTAGCAATTGTAATTTAATTTAATTGTAGGACAATGAGTTGTTATGGTGTTGTTATGGTAAAAAAAATAAAGCTTAATATTGACTTTGGATGAACAAAAGTATCAGTTTTTTTTATTTGATTTATATTTCAGGGGAACTAAAAGGTGTTTCGTACATTTAAATGTAAGGTTTCATTTTTGGCGTGATTTCAATATCTTCATTCTTTCTATATTCCATGACGAGCCCAACATATTTTTTATCCGTATTTTATTTTTTTTTCAAGTTATTTCGTATAAAAATTGCGTCATTTTGGTTAAATGGTCAATTATTTTGCCATGTTTCTGTAACCAGCACATAATTGCGTCCAGCAAAATACTGTGTCTATACTTAACAAATTGCTTAATCTTTTAGAGCTTTCCTTGTAAACGTGTGGCAGTAGTGTTATGCTGCGTTTGTTTGCGAAACACATCTTTTTTCAGTTTTATTGAATCTTCAACGGTCACAAGACACTTAGATATTACTAAAAATCTGAAAGTTGTTTAACGATATTTATAATGACTCAATATTTGATATTTTAAAACGGATCGCACAAAAATGATCATAAACAATTTTTTCACAATTATTTTAATTAAAATTCAATATTTGTTTGTTGTTTCATGCGCTCTTTTATGTTTTTATCAAAGAAAGATCTTGGCTCAAGAATTTGGATTAAACATGAAAAGTGGTTAATATGTATTATTTTATATTTTTTGTATGGATTAAAGTATATAAAAGAAAATCAAACATAGTATTTAGTTAAAATCGTTTTACAATTATGACATGGTACATAGTAATCCCCCTAAATATGACAATAGTTATACATTACTAAATGTGTTACAACATATTGTGTCAATTTCAGTATAGATTGAATAAAAAACATAACACGCAACCTTTGTGCAATTAAAGATCAAGCAAGTAAAATAAATAGTAAAATATTTTCATGATATTTCAATGTGAACTGTTCTATTTTGAAAATAAACTCCTAAAATATAATACTTTAACAAACAAATGTTGCATGCATTTTAAAATACTAAAAAAATCTTTTCATTCTGTCAAAAATACGAAAAAATATAAAAAAAGCAGTGAATAATTAAAACACGATTATTAAACATCATTTCACAACAATTAATTATTGTTTCAGAAAATCTAAAAATTGGGCCAAATGTTGGACTTTTAGTATTTTTTAAGAAAATGCTACAATTGTGTTGAAATAGTCAAATGTGCCGTCACCGTTGTCGAAATAATGACCAAATGAATAAAAAAAAATTTGTTTGGTCACAAAATTGTAAATTTTGGACATATATTGGGAACTGAGCTTTCTCTTTGTTGACAAAACATAATAATAATTGGACAATTGTCGAAATGGTGCAGCCCCTGGAGCCTGAAAGGTTTCCAAAATAGCGTGTAACGTGTAAATCGTGTGCGTGTAACGTGTGAATCGTTTGCGTGTAACGTGTATCGTGTGGTCCAAATCGTGCAACGTAAAACGTGTACCATATAACAGTTTTCATTGGTCGATTTTAATCATATAACGTGTGATTTTCAATTGTTATAATTTTAATTTCTTGTATTATGTCTTCACGAAACTAAATTATGTTTTAATTATCATTGTTTAAATAATATTAACCAGTCATATTAAACAAAAACAGTCAAATTATCGATAAATTTCTGTCGTTTGAACAGACAGGATTTCACAAAATAAAATGCCTTGTTCAATCAAGATAATTTGCAGAATCACGTCTCTGTCTGGCAAACTTTGTGGTATAAATTTATGTGATAAAAAATTCATGCTATGATACATTCTATAATGATAATCCTGACCTAGTAACAGCAATAAAGTGATGCTCAATGCAGAGACCTGTACATGCCGCTTGCTGAATTTAATTTTTTTAAACAAGAATTTTTTTCACATTTTAAAAAAAATGTTGGGGTTTATATTTGTAACTTACAACTTTGTACTATTTTTTACTTAAAATTTATACTTCTGACCTTAGAATAATTTTGATACAATATAATTCATGTCAGGAAAGAACTATTCTATTTTATATTCAGAATTTATAATTCTGACCTTGAAAGATAAATATAAATTGTATAATCCTGATTATTTTTTGTTTGTGACAAGACATTTGTTAAAATTTTGGAAAATTTCTGGTAGAAATCCATGCGACTAAACAATTTATGCAATTTTGCATTCAGAATTTATTATTCAGACCTTAAAAGATGAATAAACATTGTATAATTCAGATTATTTTTAGTTCGCAATTTTACATTTAGAATTTAAAATTTTGACTTACAGAGATGAACATACATTGTGTAATTCAGATCATTTCTACTTCCTGACAAGATATTTGAAAAATGTATATAATCCAGATTATTTTAAGTTCATGACAAAATATTTGTTCAAATTTTAGAAATTCTGGTGAAGATCCATGAGACATAATTATTTATTCTATTTTACATTTAGAATTTATAATTCTGACCTACAAAGATGAATATGATATGTATAATCCAGATGATTTTTAGTTTGCAACAAGACATTTGTTAAAATTTTGGAAAACTTTCTGGTAAAGATCCATGTAACTAAACAATTAATGCTATTTTACTTCAGAATTTATACTTCTGACCTTAAGAGATGAATATAAAATGTTAAGTCCTGATTATTTTTAGTTTGCAACAAGACATTTGTTAAAATTTTGGAAAAATTTCCGGTAAAGATCCATGGGACTGAACAATTTATGCCATTTTACTTCAGAACTTATATTTCTGACCTTAAGAGATGAATATAAAATGTATAATCCTGATTATTTTTAATTCGCAACAAATCATTTGTTAAAATTTTTGGAAAATTTTTCTTGTAAAAATCCATGCGACTAAACAATTTATGTAATTTTACATTTAGAATTATTATTCAGACCTTAGAAGATGAATAAATATTGTATAATCCATATTATTTTTAGTTCTCAACAAGATATTTGTTCAAATTTTGAAAAATGTCTGGTAAAAAAATATTAAACTAAAAAATACATGCTAATTTACATTCGAAATTTATAATTTTGTCCTGAAGAGATGAATAAACAATTAATGTATAATCCTGATTATATTTAGTTTGCGACAACACATTTGTTAAAATTTCTGTTAAAAATCCATGCGACTAAACAATTTATGCTATTTTACATTCACAATTTATAATTCAGACCTTAAAATAGAGTAAACCTTGTATAATCCAGATTATTTTTAGTTCGTAACAAGATATTTGTCAAATTTTGGAAAATTTCAGGTGAAGATCTCTGTGACTTAATCATTAATGCTATTTTACATTTAGAATTTAACATTTTTGACCTACAAAGATGATTATACAATTTATAATTCAGTTTATTTCTAGTTCCTGACAAGATATTTGGAAAATTCCTGGTAAAAACCCATGCGACTTAACAATTTATGCTATTTGATGTTCAGAATTTATAATTCTGACCCTATAAGATGAATAAAAAATGTATAATCCAGATTAAGTCCACAACAAGATATTTGTTCAAATTTTTGAATACATCCATGCAACTAAAGAATTTATGCTATTTTACATTCAGAATTTATAATTCTGACCTTAAAGATGAATATAAATTGTATAATCCTGATTATTTTTTGTTGGTGACAAGATATTTGTTCAAATTTTGGAATATTCCTGGTAAAAATCCATGCGACTAAAAAATTTATGCTATTTTACATTCAAAATTTATAATTTTGTCCTTAAGAGATGAATAAACAATGTAAAATCCTGATAATATCTAGTTTGCGACAAGAAATTTGTTAAAATTTTGGAAAATTTCTTGTAAAAATCCATGTGTCTAAAGAATTTAAAATTCTGACCTTAAGGGATGATTTTACAACATATAATCCAGATTATTTTTAATTCATGACAACATATTTGTTCAAATTTTTATAATTTGGACCTACTAACTTGAATACAATATACTAAATCCAGATTTTTTGTTCACGAAAAGACATCAATTATTTCAATTTGCAAGATTTCAGTATAAATTAAAGATCTCTTGGTTTCAGAAAACCAAGAATAGGTCTTTCCACACTTTATATTTATAATTTTACGATTAAAAAATAATTTAATTTAAGGTTTTTTGCTCTTAAATGTTGTTGCTAAAGAGTATTACTTTTGACCTTGACCCTATCTTGTAGAATTTTATCTGCTGAATATCAAAGTTATTTTTTCCATATCTCAATAGCTTCAATTAAATGTAAAAACAGTGTCAATTGGTGGTTGCTAGGAAGTTAAACTGGTTGCTAAGGGCAAAAAATTTGATAAACACAATTTTAATGTGGTTCTTTGATGCTCATAGCTTTCTGAGTCCAAAAATATATGGTTGCTAAAGACTTTTTTATGATTGCTAAGGACGATAACATTTGACCTTGACCGTAATTTATGCAACGACTCATGCTGACAATTCTTTGCAATTAAAAGTTTCTTTCTATATGTTACCAGTTTTGAGAAATTATCAAAATAGATGAAAAAAGTGGTTGCTAAGGAATTTTGCTGGTTGCCAAGCATACAAAGTAAAAAGACCACCAAAAATGACATTCTTATGCTACTCATAACCTTTCCCGTACAAAAATATATGGTTGGTAAGGAAGTTTTGGTGGTTGCTTAGGACCATGGCCTGTAACCTTGACCTCTTTTTATTCGCAAAGTTAAGTTGAACATTTTTGTAAGTGAAAGTTTCTTTCTATCTACTACTATTTCTGAGATATTGTCAACAAAACCTTTATTTGGACCGAAAAGTAGTTAATGGACCCTAGGTCCATAATTCTTGGTCCAATCAGTTTAGTTCCAACATACCAAATGTAGATCTCTATTAGACTCACATTTTTCCTATGACATGTTATCAGCCATCTATTAAGGTTTACAAGAAAATCCGATAACAGCAGATATCGTCCGCCTGACCTTGACCTCTGACTAATGACCTTGGCATATTTCAATGTACCATAGTAGTCCTTAGCTGTTTGGTGAAGGTCCCAAGTATCTAGCACTTACGGTTTCCAAGAAAATCTGGTTAACGGAAAGTGTCGGTTTTCAAAGGTAAATAACTCTAAAAAAACACTTCATCGCATCATTTTGACCTAAATGTAACAAAGTTTTGTCATAAGATTCTGAACATTTTCCTCGTTACACTTGATCAGCTATCTCTTACGGTTTGTGAATTGGAGTGATAACAAGGTTTTCCGGTGTTGGGGAGATAACTCCGTAAAGAAAAAGTGTTCGGTAAAAAAGTGTCTACTGGAAAGCTTTAACATATAACCGATAAAGTGTACAAAATATGAAAATGTTATTTCGCGACATAAAAAGGACCCGAATAAAATAAAAGTGGCGGAAAGACAAGAAAATAATAATAATAAAAAAAAACAGAACAAAAACTAAAGGTCTTTCCACGGAAAGATGGAAAGACCTAATTATTTCATTCATGAATTATTAATTATGATTCTGACCTAAAACAAAGTGCTAAATTATTTTTTTTTTTTTGGTTTCGTAAGAACGTCTTTTTAATATTTTGAAGATCTGGAGTTTATGAGAGTTTGCCATTTTTTTCAATAATATAATAATTCTAATCACGGTGATCGTCATTTTTGTTTAGACAAAATATAGAAATTATATGCATAAAAATGTTTTGAATCGCCTAAATTTTTTACAAAGTTATAACAGGACATGTATGTATAAAATATGTTTCAGATTTTAATAAATACGATAAAAACAGTACTTTTTTCATTTCGTCAATTTTCATTCGTAATCTATTTTGACCTAAAATCACACGACTGAAACCGTTCTTTTTACTTGTAACGTGCAACCTGCATCGTGTATCGTGTTGTTTGCGTGTAACGTGCAAATCGTGTGCGTGTAACGTGCGAATCGTGTGTGTGTAACGTGTGAATCGTGTGCGTGTGGTTGGGAACCTTTTACGTTCCAAGCGGCGTACGGACGATCTAATCAAGGGACGATAGGTCATGAACACACTGAACAACTGTCTTAAGTTGCTTAAATACGTTTCAGATGCTATTGTTCATATTTCTGTATTGAAGCATAAGACATTGAAATTTGAGGATACAAGTATATTATCACAATGACAAGCTAAAAATATTTCTTTTGTAGATTGTGAGACAAAAAGAAGTTTTAACAGGTGATTTATATTTAAATTTTTGTTCTACCGTTCAACATTATTATTGAGTTCAGCTTCCTAATATTCCTTTGGTATTTAAACTCTCAGTTGGTGTCTAAAATTACAACGTGCATGTTGCAGTTTTGTGCAATCGACCGAACTGTTTTTTTCAAATGTAAATAATAAAAAGATTTCCATTAAATTAAAGGAAATTATTTGCTGTTGACGTTCGTTTTTGTCTTAAGGTTATTAATGATGAACAAAGCGTAAAGTTACTAATTTGCCTATTATTTCGATGAACGTTGAGTTTCTATAGGTTAATGAACTTTAGTAGAATTTGTTTGTTAAAATGGTCGTCGCTTGAAAACTTGAAAGCTTTTGACAGTATTAAGCGACCATCATATTCTCTTGAGCCCATGGTCAACTTCAGCGGGATAATCCTGAACAGGCTTGTTCGCACTTGGTAGGCAAGTATATCAACTATTACATTTTTAAAATCAAATGTAAAAACACCTGTCAGGGAGTGGCGAGCGCTGAGTGCTAAATCATAGAATTTTCCTCTCTGATGATAAAGGGTATAAATTTCTCCGAAATTTTCTCTACTTATTAATGGAAAGCCATGAGAGTTTCCAATAATTTGTCTTCTTATGTGAATCCTTTCAAATTAATATGAATCAGAGTTTGACAATATTATGATTTTGTGAAAAAAACAAATATCATCGGGCTTCTGTTACACGTAACGTGTCGTCATTTCCTTATTACTACAAAGGGTGTTGTTTTTTCATTGGATATCGTAATGTCGATATAACATTATTTATTCGATTATCGCATGCCTTCCATCAAGATGGAATTCAAGATGAATTTCCCATAAGGTCATATGTTACAATAAGCTTGGCTTTGACAGGCATAATGGTGTACGGGAAAGGGTTTCTGCCCAAATTCTGACAGAGAACTATTAATGGATATTCAGCTAAAAAATAATCTCTTTATCGCAATTTACACAAGTGCTAAACATAATGCGGTTTTAAAATATCATGTGTTTTTAATAGTATGTGGAAATAACGATATCAAATGTAAAAACTTCGACTTGAAACAACTTTTTATGTGATATTTAATCTGAAAAAAAAATTTGAAAATAACACATTTAAGCATGTTAAATAACACTTTTAATATGGTTTATGAAAACTTTGTATTCATTAGATTCTTTTAAAAGAATAAGTTACTTCAATATGTTTATAATATTATCGATATCATCCGTCTTTCAAACGTTTCAATTACGTTACAAATCTTGTAGTATATGTATCCATATATCATAGAGGTATATGCTGTTGTTAATGTAATATTTTACAACAGACCAAATACATTTATATAATATCTGGAAATATTTCTCTTGCGAGCGATTTAAGGTCGCTGAATAATCTCTTTTTGCATTTCTATCACGATTAGGTGTCTTAGGTTTAACATAGATGGTATTCTTTTACCACTTTTGCTGAATATTGCAAAAACTAAAACGATTCTTCTGAACGCCAGACGTATATTATGTCAGAAAGACTCTTTGTATGTGGCGTTCACACTAAAACTTTTTATACAGGGTAAAGAGGACCGATAATCAATAAAATTCCGTAAAAGAACTATGTTTCTCATTTTGAAGTGTAAAATCATTTGCATTATTTTCTTCAGATTTGCCAGATAAAATATTGAACCTTCCACCAAGTGATGAACTGATCGACAAATTGAGTCTGCGAATAGGGTCTGAATGGATGGTGTTAGGACTCGAGCTTGGTCTCGAATTGGAAAGGCTGGAGCAGGTCGAATACGACACTCCCAGAGTATTACGTGAAATTAGCAGAAAAATGATGTATCTTTGGAGAAACAGGGACGATAAAGCAACGATCAGAGAGCTCGTGGAGGCCTTGGGTAGGGCCGGTAGAAATCCGGATCTCGTCCGTGAAATCTTGGAGAACTGTGTCAGTTTCCCAAACATTATACCAAAGGACTAAGAATAGTGGTTACACGACAACACAGTTTTGTAGCGACACAGAAACACAAATTTTAAAAAACATATGCGAGTGTTGTTCTGATGTGTAAGGCCATAAAAAGGCGGAAAATTATTTGTTTTAAGAAAATTGTTAATTTTTACATTTGCTACAAGACAATCTGAGCAAAACCTATGTTTTCTTGTATCTAGATTTTAATAAAATGATATTGTTCCCTGTGAATTTCAAAATGGATTATTAACGCTTAGCTAATAATGGCTTTTAAAATTTTAATATGATGATATCACTTTATGTTGAACAATATAGTCCTCTGTTAGAGGATATAAAGTGAAAATTTCCATATTTTGAAAAAAAAATAATTTGCAAGCAGATCACTGTAAATTATAACAATGAAGCAGATTTTTGTAATGTGATACATTTAGCTTGTATATAAATTAATTTCGAAAACTTCCGCCAATATATATTTACTAAAAAAATGGCAATTTAATACGGTTTTGGCTTTTAGGACGGCTATCCATTCGTTTTGACCCTACATAAACTGATGAAACTTATAGCATTGATCGCAAGGATATAATGAATGCATTCGCATACTTTATAATTTAATATCATAGGTTTTGTCAATATTTTAACAAAAATCTTTAGATAGATTTGTTTTGAAAATTTGTAGCATCTGCCAATATAATTAATTCGTTATATTTCATTTTCAAATGTATGTACCATCGCTAATGTATCCTTGTATAAGAAATACAGTTTGTATTTTGGAAATAGTTATTAATCTAATAAGTTTGTTCTCAAATATATGACTATGAATATATTCAGCTTTTGTAGCCTTGTAAATAATAATGTTTTATTTGTGTATCCGAGAACCTTACTTAAAACTTTTATTTCGAAAAATTAAGAAATCTGACATGAAATTGAAATTAAAATTGCACCATCTCTCAGAAATTTAAAAAAAAAATATATTATGAATTTTAACATTTTTATTGAAATTGGAAATGCTTCTGAACAGAGGGATTAGGAGAAATCGCGCCGTTTTTCGTTTGACTTAAGGAAAATACCAATATTGGAAAAATGCATACGTGGCGTTTTGCTTACGTGTTTAAGTGTATGTGCATATCACACAAAATATTAATTTTATATGGAATTATGGTCAAAAGTAAATTTGAAAACAATCTCATTAAAATATATTACATACTACATGGTTTTTGGCATCAGTGATTTAAGAAAAAATAAAATGAATATTTTGTGAATGATTGCTAATATTCAATAATAAATCATTGTAATATAGATGAAATACTTTATGAACTTTGATTATTGTATCTTCAGCACTATGCATTCTATATATTAAAATAATAAAACTTGCACTGAGTAAAGAGTATCTTTTAGCCATCAATTTTCATAGGTTTGGCCGCTATTTATGGTAGATGTTCCATATTCTTTCTAAACATACTGAAACATATTTGGCCAACACAAACTTACAAAAATTAATACTTGTTAGATTCATTTAGGAACCTGCTTTGTTTTTGCAAATAAAGCCGATCGTGAGTAACAATCGCGTGTGATTGTAACAATGTTGAAACGAAATCGTAATTACTTTGATATCGCTACAGCCTAATATGGTGTAAAAATCTCCATTCTCATAGGTGTTTTCAAGATAATGCGTCCAATATAGATTTTGGACAGAATAAGCCGTTGATCCAGAAACTGTCCAGTTTACCTTGAAATGTCTAATGCTGAATTAAAAAATGTACAATCAGTTGTGTGTCTTTAATACGCAGGAACGGCGTTTTTTATTGTTTGTTTTTAATTCTATATGTACAGGGGCCTAGGCAGCCAATTGATCTATGTAGTTTATTTAAACTTATTTACCTGCACATCACAGGTGACAAGGGTTGTAAGGTACCTACCAATTATCAGTGGTCCTCTCCAGTTTCTTCTACCAGTAACACTGACCGCCTGAATATGCTTGAATTATTGTTGGAAGTGATGTTGAACCCCAGTCAAACAAATAAATATATATATAGTACGTGTCAGGATATGGATGGCTTGTTTCCATGAGATTGTCGTGAGTCGACTTATTTCGGTTTGTCCGAACCTTCGATTTTCTTTTGCTTCACTTGCAGTTTCGACATTAAAAAAATCATTTTTGAAATAAATTTCGTATTGGTCAATACAATAATAAATAATCGAAGATAAAAATATAGATTACTTCTATTTTCTACGAGAAATGCTTGGTTGAATGGTTTTTCATTGTGCTCAAACACTGGAGTACTATACCGACTTGAAGTTTTCGACTTGAACCGAAAAGTCATGTGTGAGGTTATATGTGATATATTTGTCTACCTATACCAGCATTACCTTATTATCTACACATTTTTCGCTGCAAATATAAAGTTTACAAGAATGCCACTTTGTTTAACCAGGACTTGTATGTAAAAATTATACTGGCGTATAGTCAATCAACATCTTCGCAAACTCGAGCCATGTTAAATATATTAATCTAGCAATCAAAGGTTCGCTTATTATTCCCATCATCCTCATCTGCCTCTTTCTGAAAACATAAGATCAATTTTGATAAAACCTTTAAAGAATTACATAATGATTTTATTAATACTTTTTCTGTCACCAGCTCAGTTAACAACAACTACCAGAGCCCAATCAACATACCTTCTAGTAACAATTACTAACAACTTTGACAAAGGTTACATTGATTGATTGTTTGTTGTTGTTTAACGTCCAGTGGCAAATATTTCATGCATATTCAGGACGGAAAACAAGTTAGCAAACAATAACTCAATATGTAGATTGTAACAATGGGACCGACTAGGG
>JAULBM010297592.1:0-12500 GCA_032357055.1 Geukensia granosissima | reverse complement strand
ACGCAAGAGTTTTACCTGCGGCCTATAGATTTATACTTATACGCAAACTTTTTTTCAGAATGCTGCATTTTTTGTGCGCAGCTGATTTATTATTACAAAAATCAGAGATATAAATCTGCATTTTTGTGCTGCATTTTTTTTCTTTTACTTCGGAAGTCAATTCAATGTATCTGCTGCAAATGGGAAAAATGACCTTCAAAAGTTATCAAATGCAGGTTGTTGTAATTATGAAAATCATTGAAAATATTTACAAAGCAAATATATTTGACACAAAAATAATTCATTTATTATGATTAATATTTCAAAGGTCAACATTCTAATGATTAATCACGGTACAGTAAATAGTTTATGACAGTACGAGTGATGATTGGCTTGAAGCTGATCGCGTGCCCCGACAGACCCATGACATTTTTAAGTTGTTAATATTTATTCTGATGAGTGATATACGAGTTCAAAGTGTGATTAAATAAACGATATAAATATCAAATGACAATTTAATTAGTAATGTTTCAGAAATGCAGTACGCGTCTCGTCACTTTTTGATGTAACGGATACTCAAAAACAACAAACGGATCGCGTTAATAGTATGTGTACAAGAGGAAGTTAGAAACTGTAATTATGGGGCGACAAAGTTTTTGGTCTGTTTGTGAAGGTCTGTCTTTTTTCTGCTCGACCCTCTCTCTAATCAAATTGATAACAGTTCCACTGTTTCAAATATCTAGATTTTCTTTCTGACATGGCATTGCAATTTCATTTTCATGATTTTTTTCCTAATTTCAAATGAAGAATGGATAGAGAAAAATGATGTTTTATTACAACAGTATAATTTTTATTTATTCCATTTTATCTATTAGAAAATACAAGTTTACAAATGCTGAATATATATGGTAAATTTTCGTATGTTGCATGCGTATTTAAAGGAGTAACCTCTCATCAACTGGCATAAAGTTGTATTTTGAAACTGAAAGGTCGTTTCCCTTGTTATTTATCAGTGCCCATTCAACACTGTATTTGGTCCTTCTTTTCTAATGATAGTACCAATGGTGTCCGTCTTTTAGATACGCATAAACACAAAGAGAATTTCTTAAATTAAGTATGAATAAAATTCTTTTTCCGCCCATTCGTTTGATTTACATCCTACCTATACACATTGTGTATATTTTTCGTTCTTTAATACAAAGACATATAGATACATCTTCTCGTTTGATCTTCCTCCTTTGAAGTCTTTTTATTAATGAAAGCCAACTTTACATGTGAAAAGTAGATCTTAAAGGATTATCATCCAGAGATATATTGATACTGAGAAATAAAATTTGTCCATTAATATTCCAAGTTTTCATTGGATATATATAAATATAGATTTACAATTAAACTTCGTCCCCTATACATGTGTCAAAATATGTTGTTGTTGGAATCTTTAAACAATTGATGTATCTAGCAAGGCAACAATTTTAATATTTAAAGGGTTATTCTATTGTGACGAATCGTTAGATAAGGGGACGTCAATTTGAATTTCTTGGGGGAGAGGAATTTTTTGCTTAAAGTTGTTTATTTCACAAAGAAGGTTTTTTCCACGAAAATTGTCTTAAAAAACAGTTGAAAACAGCAAAGATGGGGTCAACATGTAAGATAGGGGCTAATATATAGAAGTTCCCATGTTCCCATGGGAAAATGGAAACAACCGTAGTTTCAAAGGGAAGTTTTCGAGTGCACATGAGAAAAAAGAAGTATTGAGTTCACATGGAATTTTTATAGTTTTCTCGGAAATGGAGAATCTCCAATTGGAATTAGCTAAATTTCAATTGTTACTATACTGTTTAAATTGGAAGTATTTTTTTTTTCGTGGAAAAATTAGATTGTTAAACGTCTATTTCTCTACGAAGAGCCATGTACTCTAATTCAAACTGCTACATGTTTGGGTTACGCTAGTCTGTTGGTATAGATAAAGCTAGAAAAAATTACTTGGTACATATCCTGATGAGTATATTTGTACAAAACTCGCTCTCATGTACGTTACTTTCTATCTATGTACAAAAAACACGACTTGATGAACAAAAAAAAAAGATTCGTATGTATTTTTTATAAACTTTGTATCCATACTCAGAAGCTTAACTTAAACGGAACAATATCACCAATTACCATAACTGTCCAAATGTTGTATGGTAATTACCTCATACTGAGATTCCCATTAAGACGGCAATTTTGTGATGATAATTTAAGATAACAGAATTAGCCTTAATTACATACTTGAATTAAACTTGACTGCCATATGTCATTAACCGTTTAAGACGAGGACAGTGTCAGGTGTGCGAATAGTTGACAGTAATTTATAATTGTTGTAAAGAACGAAAGGCCATATTGCACCTAACACTACCAATTTTGTTTTTGTTTTGCCCGTCATTAGCGTTGCATCACTTTTAATTTGCACAGGTCGGACACTAATCAATTTACATAAACTTTAGCAACAAAAGATCTCCTTGCATCATTTCGAGAAGCGTATTGAACCGAAAACATCTCATGTTTCATCAAGTATTTACGTCAGTATACTCGCATTTAGGCATGGATACTTTGATTTTCTAAGGAGTGTTAGGATTTTTTTACATGATTTTTGTCAAAAAAAATATAATAATCTGGTCAGCATCTGGAGTGAAAAATTTCTATAGCCCACTGACTAGCTATTGGAATAAAATAACTTTCCAAAATAAATTTTCTTACATTAACTATACATGAAAAATAAGCTGGCCCGTGAAGCGGGCGAAAAAAAAAATTCAGGCCCGCATACAAATCCCAGCCCCCAGAAAATCAAACGGTCCGTGTTTTATTTACAAGAAGCTCAAACTTGTACATTTATCTCTTCAAAAGGGCGAGACATTGACTCGCCTCATTTCCGATATCAGTGTCAATGGTCGACACACAGTACGATTGATTCTTATAATGTAAGATGACCATGCACGTTAGAACTATTCAAAACTTTTTAATTCAGTTGACCCCGGTTTCAGATGAGATGATGATGAATAACATTTTATCAGATCTAAAAAATATCACATTTTCTGAAATTGTTTAAAAACGTTGACCATATGTGTAAAGTAATCACTTAACTTTGTGGTTTTAACTTTGTATGAAAAGATGCGTCAGTTTGAAGTAATATGACATGGATTTTTATTACTTTTAAATTCATTTAAATGACAATTTATGTCTCTATCGACCACACCGATCTTTATACGATTAAATTTTAGTGTTAGTATAATGGCATGTCATCATAAAATAAACTTATCATGAAAAAATCAAAATTGTACCCAGGCATTTCTGTAACTGCACGATGGCGACCTTGTTTTACGACACACGAGTGACTTTGTTTTACGACACCGGTGTCATTTAATTAAAGAAAGTAAACGAACAATCTTTATTTCCTTTGAAGTTTATTTTTAATTTATTTTCTGCTTCTTAAATCCCGCATTAATGTTTGGCGGTTATGTCCGCCATAGCTGTAGATGGCCGTTCGTCAGCCTTTATAAGTTCACGTGTAAGAGAGCAACCATTTATTTCTATTGGAGAGGACACAGCATTTCCGATTCGGTCTTTTTGCGGCGCTCTTGGTAGCTTACATTTTTTCTCTAATATTTTACACTTTATATTCAAGAATATTGCACTCTTCCACCAATTTTTGAATCATACCTTTTTATTTTAAGTTCCTTACATTCCCCTTTCGGCAATAAATATCAAATACTATTTTGACGAAAATTTCAGAAACAAGAAAGCCTGAAGTAAGCCAGCGAACAAAAATGGCGAACAAGAAGAAAGCCAGCGAACAATAAGGCAATTAAACTAAAAACCACAAAATATTTAAATATGAAAATTCTCGGGTGGAATCTTAAACTACTATGGACATATATCGATGCATCTTTTGCGATAAGACGAGTCACCATTTTCACCGAATCTTGAAACCTACATAAATGAAAGGATACATCGTGCACAGTAAAAACTTCCGGTATTTTTTTTTAATTATTTCCGGGGTGTGTTATTGCATATACTGTTATTTAGTAGAAACAAACATTTTTGTCCATTTTCTTCCGGCATCATTTACACGAATTTTAATCAAGTATTTTGTGCACAATTTTCCATTTTGTCATTAAAATAATTTAGAAAATTTACAATGACTCTGTCGGAAAAAATATTTCCTACATAACACAACCTAAATTATTCACGACATACTGTAAATATTTCCCCCTCCACCCCCAAAAATGTTACTTTGCACTTGAGTAAAGTATGCAGGTCTTAACAGCAATTTTAAAATTCTGCTATCCAACAGACGGCTTGATATCATATACACTTAAATTAAATTTAATGGTGTTTTTTTTTTTTTTTGCTTAAATATTTATAATGTCTATATAAAATATAGCCGATAGATACGGACCCATTGGCCAACTTGAAGTTCGGACAATAATTTTTTTCGGTAAAGATTTTTTCGAATGTGACAAGAATTAAATTCTTTTATTTTAGATACTGTTAAATAAGAATTATCTTCTAAATTTTTCACAGATAAATTACAACTGTTTAGTGAAAATGGGAAGTAAAATAATTGTTTCCCTTGACCCGCCAATTTAACCAGACCAAGATATACACTTTTTAAGTAAGAATTATAGACCCCCTTTTACGTTAATGCTCGGTCCCTGGTCAAGTAGGCGTCGATTTTGGGGGTTATAGCAAAAGCTGTTCTATTGAAACCAATCGTTCAAATAGGTTTTTCATGGAACATGTGCCATTTCTTAATTAGATATATTGGCCAATTTATTGTGTGCATACTTGTTATCTTGAATTTACCGTCCGACTGAGAGTATTAGTTTGCTGTGTAGGACGTTAATAACTTTCAACCCCCCTGTCTTGAATGAAATCAAACAGAGATTATCACTATTTTCTGTAGTCGTATACATGAAAGTTTTTATGAGAATTTTTTCTAATTGATCTCCGTATTCCCCACTTTCTCCTATATACATAAGATATGGCTAAGACTGATAAAATATATATGCCTGTTTAAGATTATACATTGTGTCTCATGGATAATCATGCCACATCTATTTTTATAAGGTTATATTGTGATTAGAATGGAGTTGGTAGGTTGTTAGTTAAATGTCCATTGGCAAATGATTCAAGCATATTCAGGACGAGAGCATATTAAGAAATGAATCTTGCTTTGTACTTGTCCGACACGCTGGGTCGGATTTCAAAGGTGCTTGCTAACGAAAGCAACAGTCCACAGGAAAGCATGCCACTTTACCTAGTAACAATTTTTTCTGACTCGGTGGCGACCAGCCGGGAGAAGCAGCAATTACCAACTTTAAAGTCTTTGGATTGACCTGGTTGTGGAACAAACCCACGACCTTCCCTACTCAAGACGAGCTCGCTAACCATTATACACCAACGAAGCGGTTAGGATGATTGCCAAAAATATGGATAGGCATTTTAATTTTTAAGTAAGGGTTGGTTGGGAACCTTAATTAAACAGACACCTATTTTTGTTTGGACTTATTACTTGATTAAGTCCATATAAGGAAGTACATGACTGACGTTTCCTCTGTGATAAGTCTACGTCTTACATGGAAATCTCTCTAAACCTTATGCATTGTTAAGTGTAAAATGTCTACGGCAACAGTAGGACGAAGTTCTAACAGTTGGAAATAAGGATACTGGTGATACGGACAGGTTTGATGATGCTATATGGTTGATGTTCGACGGATTATTCTAAAAGTGATCACGTTTAACCATGTTAACCTTGAGTCAGTCACCTTAAGATGGATATGAAAAACATTGCTTCTGGACGTTCATTTTAAACCCAAGAAAAACACATCCATTTTTGCATTATACCAGAAATTGAATAATATTCATGTCATTGCTCTTGCTGTCTGGTTTGGTTGTATTTCAATAAAATTTCCTTTAAATATAAAGGGTTAGATGAAGCTGGTGAATTTATTCGATGTGTTGTAACGTCACTTTCTTAACATTCCAGTCATATCGCGGCAATAGATATTAAGATGTCAAGAAGCAGTGTATACCCGGAGAGATCCACCGACTATTATTGTGGTCTTTTATTTCAGGTGTCTTCATGAACCGTAGTAATTATTGCATATATACGTAGAGATTTGACACATATAAAATTGTCAATCATTCCTATCAGTACACAATCTGAATATTGACCGGTCATTGGCCATATCTGAAACTTTACCTGAAGTCAATTTCATGTATAATGAATATTGTTTTATATGTAAGATATTACAATTTATATCAATTTCAAACAGGAAATATATCAAACGGGGGAAATGCTTGAACTTTCCATATAAAACCAAAGGCCAATGTCTCCTTTCATTTGATTTTACTCTCCAATATCCATTAACTATTTATTTATTTAACTTATTGAATTGTCATAAAACATGAAACAATGTTTGTGGCAAACATGTAAAACAAGTACAGTACAGAATATACTTACAACAGAATACAATAAATAATATAATATACATGTATATATATATTAGAAAGTTAAGTCTTAATAAAAATTGTTTAGTTTCTGCCTGTTTAATTAAGGATTAACAAGAGACAAAAACAGGGCTTTTCATACCTTGTCCTAAGACCTTATTACTTTAAAGAGGCCTGATTGGGGGAGAACCGAGTCTGTCTGATGTGAATATCAGATAAGGGAAGAAAAGTATAATTAAAAGTATTTAGTGCTCGTGTTTTTGAGTAGCATACATGCCCTTTCTTGAGTTCACAAAAGCCTGAGTCCTTTGATTTTGACCTTACCAGTTATAATATTTTTTGTTCCGTTAAAAAAATTCCAGCAAAAGAAGGTGATAAAGAAAAACCAGAACCAGTCAGTGAATACCTAATGCGTATCCGATTTTCGTGGGAACATCTTCCGAGGTTCATCATGTGTGTATGTGAAAAGTCAACCTGACGTTTTCTGTATCGGACATTAAAGAGTTCATGCCGGATGCCACGTGGTAGACAGGAGTAATTGCCGAGCCGATTCACCTGGACGTTCTCCTGTTTTCAAAGAGTTCCGGTTGTCTAAGCCTAATGTATGCATTTCAGATCCCTTACTCTAGAACGGGACTGTTCTCCCCCCGCTTCCCAAAGGTTGCTGGAGTACTACTTTAAGCCGTTCGGTTTCGGTTGAAAGGGATGTATAAATATATACTCGAATACCCTAATAATAGCCAGGTTCAGAAATTCAGAAATAGGTTACTCGGTTTCTCCGCCAAGAATTAAAAACCTATCAAATAGGCGTTCGTTGTAAAGGAGATGTAGTAATTCTGGACCAACGTCTCGGACGGGAACTTTACCACTGTGAACCTTCATCGGAAAATGAAACAACTCGTATAGAGGGTTCGTAGTGGCCATTTGCAAAAGTTATATTTCTCTTCTTCCCTACCCAAATAGTCCATATTTGGCATCCTGTGGCAAGAAAATTAACCGGTTTGACACAAAATATTTAATAATTGCCGCTGGACAGGCAACCAACAACCAATCTATTGAACGCCAATGAGATATTCTCCATCGTAGGCAATGGTTCCTCACCGGCCATGCCATCTGTGTCAGAAATACTTTTTTTTTTAATTTACAATATATGTATAATAAGGTAGACAACACCTTTATAACTTTGCACAGCTCTGTGAACTAAAGGAAACAGCTTATCAAAAAAAAATTAAAAAGAATGATTGGGTCTTTCGGGCTTATATTACATATACAACGGAATTGATGGCCACAAGTAACCTCCGTCAAAAAAGTCAGTGTGCATGAGAATTACTGTTTAAACCATATTTGTTTGTCTATTTTTTCCACGTTTGTTCTATCCGGGAACGTCTGAACATCGCAACGGGCGCCTTGCCATGGTGCCTATCGGAACTTTTTTAGTGTCCTTTGTGTACATTATTGGAGCAATAGTGCACTTAGGTGTCCTTTGCGGTGTTTAGACGTTCCGGTCTGGGTCCGTTGTGATTTTATTTTTTGTCATGTCATTTCTCATCTCTGAATCTATCCCTACGGTATACCAATTGATTAATGATAAACTGAGTAAAACTCAAATAGTAGATAATGAGAGATGTAAGCGATCCATCGTTACAAGGACGCAATGGTAAAATGCATTTTGAAAGCGTTTCAGTCAAATTTCTTTCACTCTGACCAAAAAGACATTTATAAAGGTATAAAAACCATAGCGTGCTACCTAATATCTGATGTCTTAGGTTGAACCCAGTGTATATCTGATATAGATAAATTGACAAGGTGACAAAATGTTTGTTATACCTGAACACCTGGGCAGGTAAAACGATCAGTGTCATCAGTCAGGTGACTAAAACATTTCTGACACCCTGGTATCCTAGAGGGAGAAATATTGCACTGGTATACAGGTTAAAGCTACAATTGCATGATTGTCATAATACGGTCATCGACAGAAAAATGATACAATGGCTTCTAAAGATGAAATACGAGACAATTTAAAAAATGAAAGTAAATTTAACTCAAAACACGAAAAAAATGTTATTAAAGAACAAACATGAGTGTTCGACGGGTATGTATATTAAAAGTGCATTTAGAGGAATTGATTTTTCACAGCTGAAAAAGTCTCTTGAAAAATAGCTTTTCTATATATTAATGAGGAGGTTAAAATGCCAACGCATGTAGCTTTTATAAAACGAGTAAGTAAAACATATAACAAAGGAGAAATATTGCGTTATAAAATAATAAAACAAGACTAAATGACAAAGGTTTAAAAATAGCAACATTTTAAAGGTAAAAACAAACATAACATGTAAATATGAAACTGCACAATAAGATTTTTGAACAAAAGATTTTGTCAAGGGATCAGATAGGATGTCCCTTAACAAAGACTTTTTGGTCGAAAATTTTTCACAGTGTCATATTTTACAAGTGACCACAAAGCAAACAACAGAGAGTAATGACAAACTGTGAAAATCACCTAAAAATATAAAAAAATCATTTTCAGTTTAAAAAAATTGGATGGGTTCATTAAAATCTGTTGAAATAGTCCACAATAAGGGCTGCATGGTACGTTTCACTTAAATTTATACCTGCAAGAAATATATGAAATATTTCAATATAATTAGATTCTGTCAGATAGCCATTTTACAGGAAGCTGCATGTATTGGATTGTTTTGAATTTGTTTGACTGGTGTTTCCACAATATTTTTGCAACATTAGGAACTTAGTGGCATAGTCCAAAATATATAAAGAGAATAACCTACCTTGGGTATATAATTAATATACAAACAAATATTTCACATGCGTTGTGGGTCGAGTGCACCTTCATTTTCTACATAGACGGTCATAGTTTTCGCACTCAATTTCTATATGGGGGTCGAGTTCACCCTCAATTTCTATGGTACTTTTGACATATATAGTTCTTGTTGGTCGAGTGCACCTTTAGTTTCTGTATCGACATAGTTTTAGTGGGTCGGGTCCATCCTCAGTTTCTATACGGGGTCGAGTTCACCCTTAATTTCTATATGGTACAAAACCGTCTATAGACTAGTCTCTGTCACCCAGACTGAAGTCTGGATGATCAGGACTATCTAAAGACATTGTTTATATGGGTCGAGTGCACCTTTAATTTCTGTATCGACAAACCCGTCTATAGAAGAGAGTTTTCACAAGTCTTAACAGCCAGTGCTTACTTTACGGCCACATGTGATTTACTTAAGTTTTTTGGAAGTATTTAAAATATTATTTACTTTCCTCAACAACCTATTATAAGAAATAATATTGGGCGTTGTCTGAAACTGTGTAGAAGACAACATTCATTTCATAAAAATGAGACATTTTTGAAAATATAAGTATATATTTGAGTCATTTTAGAAAGAGAGAAGACTTAACAGAGTAACATATATGTGACACCAGTGACATAAGATACAATTACTAGTATATTACATATATTTTATGTCTTTAGACCCAAACTTTCGATATAATATATAATATCAAACTATACATTATAATAATAATATTATAAAATTTGAAACGAAAAGAAATAACGGGTAACACTAGTTTACGATTTCCAGAAAGGCTGAGGTAGCTACAAAATCTAAATGACAAACAAGTTGTCGAACATTTTTAACTCACGGTTAAAAACTTTAACCTGTAATTAAACCCGTGCAATCAACCAAATTTAACGTGAGTTAAGTTTAACTCTTAGTTAATGGTGTTTAAAACGTTTAAAAATATTATAATTTTCTCGTTTTTCATCTTTAAAGCCATTAAATGATTTTCTTGACGATCACAGTATTAAGACTACTAGTATATTGTGACTGACGAACGGACGAGCGACGTGCTAACCTTATTTCCTTTCGGTGTTTCCGATTGGAGACTATTCATTTTTGCTGGGGGTAATAATCTGTTTTAGCACTTTATATATTATTTTCAGAAACCGACAAAATATTATTGTCCGAAAGCGCCAGAATATTATTGTCAGAAACCACCAGAATATTATTGTCAGAAATCGCCAGAATATTATTGTCAGAAACCGAGAGAATATTATTGTCAGATACGGACAAAATATTATTTACAGAAACCGACAGAATATTATTGTAAGAAACCGCCAGAATATTATTGTCAGAAACCGCCAGAAATCTTTCCGCTACAAATTACATGTACGTGTAAGACATGTCACAATGAGACTCCCCTTTCAGGTTTCAACCCCCTCGGAATACAGTTTTTAAGCAGTCTCTGGATGTACTGACGATTTCAGTACCATTAAAAGGTAAATAACTTTGTTTGTTTTACAAGGGGATGATTGAATGTACTAAAATAATCTGTGGAAATCGACTCGTTTTCTCAACTTTCTCTCACGAACGAAATAGTATAATTAGGATCTTGTTTGAATTTCAAGCGGCGTGGAGACAATATGGAACAGACAAAATAACGACCTAAAGGCAGGTCAACCTTCTTCAAACAAATTAAATAAACTAATGGCAAGCAAAAAAAGAAAAATTTTGGAATTTATTGTCATCTAATGGTTATAGTGTCTTTAGATATAGAAAACTAGCTCACTTAAACTCTTTAAAGGTGAATCTTGTTAGCACACCTGTGTACCTTATCATAGTCAGCCGGTCATATCTACCTAATTACATCCCAATCAGACGAGGATTAAAAACTTCCCTCTCTTGGTTAAACTTTCACGGATATTTTGAAGCGTTTAATTTAGTTAATTGACAACATTCCTTTACAATGTTAAAGACGCCCTGATCTGATACAACAAGATAGTCAAACGTGAGGTGAAAAACCACTAATCGATATAGGATGCATGTCTAATATTCAACTATCAAACGGGCGAATTTTAAAAAGGCGTTTTGAATTTTAAAGTAAATGAAAAAGAATAAAATATAGGATCTAGAAAAAACCTTTATCAAACTGATGAAGGAACGTGGACAGGTGCATGATACCGGGAACCAAGATCTTACCTTAACAGTCTACTCTAGAAAAAGATTGAAATTTACGTGCTTTAATGTAAAAAATTGTCATCATCATTGCAAAGGAATTTATCTAAACGGGTAAGACGATGAGATTCATTTCAAGCATAGACAATGCCAAATTTGTAGCAGAAATATGTTCTACCAAAACATAGAAACAAAACATTATGACATTTGGTGGAGAATGTCAACACAGTTAAGTATCTTAAAAACTGCTGTTTCACAACAATTATCACACAGACTACTATCTTATCATTTAATACAGAGGTTATTTAATTTATTTTGCTAATCAAAAATTCAAAAGCATTATGTTCAAATTTGTTTCCCGTTTTACAAAATAAGATGCACAAAACAAAGCTTTCTCTGGTTTGCATAATGCATAATGAATAATTTGTGCTTTACTTGACTACAGAATGATCAACAATGAAAGAACACAGTTCATGCCCATTCGAATGCCAACAGTTAACTGGTTAATATGACCTCACAAAAATAAACATTTCACACTACAAAAATTCAAGAGTCATGCAGAGAATGTCTTCTTCAAAATACTTTGGCTTGCAACAAGTTTTTTTTTATTTAATAACGTGTTGTTTTATTTATTCGACTCATATGTCAATTTTTTGCTCCATGCTAAACATATTAAATTAGCAAATGAAACCGAAAATTAATCCTTCAACTTAAGGTAAATTTATGTAACAGATATGTCATTAAGATTATACAACGACTTTCTGTGATGAAATTTTAGACATGAGCTTTCCATGTTTTCTCAAGGATATTAAAAACTTACATATTATGTGTAATTATCAGCTATAATGTGTATGTCAATTTCTCAAAGCATGACATTTGAACAGAACAATCCATGTTGAGAATTACAATGATGGACATTAAAATCTTGTCTAAGTCACATTTATTGAGAGTAAAGCAGTTAATGTATAAACTTTAGCAGTCATGTCTTTGCCATAGGCATACAGGGCGCAATTACTATTTTTCATTTTTATTGTCTGATTTTTTTTTGGCGTAGTGTCAGTT
>JAULBM010297581.1:0-15117 GCA_032357055.1 Geukensia granosissima | reverse complement strand
GTAGATCCAATGGCAGCTGACGTAATACAGACGAGGTTTGAGGAGGGTACGGACTCGACCGAAGTTGCGACGAGTGGCATAGAATATATAAATAAGTTGACTAATTGGGCCGAAGTTTGTATCGTGCGTTACACATGTTACATATTTCGTGCTGTCTGCATATTAACATGATAGGCCACAATGAAGTATTATAATAATAATAAAAATGAAAAAACATATGCTCGACCAAACTTTTACTCTTTACTGTTATGAAATATTAAGATGAAATGCATGTGCTCGACCAAACTTTTACCTTCTACTGCAATGAATTATTAAAATAGAATGAATGTCCTTGACAAAACTTTAATCTTTTACTGCAAATGAAATATTTTTATGGAACACGAGTGATCGACCAAACTTTTGCCTTTACTGCAATGAAATATAATAATGAAAAACATGTGCTCGACCAAACTTTTACATTTTACTGCAATTAAATATTATAATGAAATACATGTGCTCGACCAAACTTTCACCTTTTTTTCTGAAATATTTTCAGAAAATACATTTGTATAAATATGTAGTCATATTGATTGTGTTGCATCAACAGCGTAAGAACATTCAATATTACACGAGAAAAGTAATTCTTACCGAATGGAAAAGAAAAAAAGTATTTCTCTGTATAATATTTCTTTGATTGTTAAATGTTTCCTCTGTAAAAGTAGGAGCCCGAACAATTGGTACAAAGTGACACTCAATCAATCGCATAATAGCCGCCTTAGATTTGGTTGACAAACAGCTACATACCACTTCTGTAAATGCCCCATCTTTAATAAAGAAAATATTTAAAAATTGTATAATTTTAAATAAAACCAATGTTTTGTTAAAGATTTGATTTCTTACGCCCTAATAGACTAACTCTTGTTCTAACAAAAACTGTGTTTAATGAATAATGCAGTAACCCACATCTCTATATATCCAAATGCAATCGTAGGTTGGAAATGGAATTGAAGCATCATACATGGTTTTGTCTGTCTTTACCACTCAACAATTACTGTTTAAACTTCAAAAAAATTTTAAACCAAAAACCTTCATCATTTTTAAAGAAGAATGGTCGATCCCAAATGAATATGCTATATCTTGTACCATACTAATAGCTAGCAGCACAATAAAGAGACTTGGTGATTTTAACGATTATGTAAGCATACTTATCAATTTGGGGTATTTTGTGATCCGAGTAAAACGTGATATCGGGTCTCGAAATCAGCTTTAAAAACCACGAACAAGACCTGCTGTAAGTTTTAGGATTTACAAATGAATCTTTGTTTCAGAATTTTTTTACAAATGTCTTGTAGAACAAATCTTAGCTTAATAGTTCTACTAGGTTGACAAATGTTCATTTTTGACGTAAATTGAATTCTTCTAAATAAAAAGATATACTGAATGGTACATTGGTCTCATACAGGTACCCGCCAATCATTTGTTGACAGCATCAGTGATGTCAGCGCCAGCAGCATTGGCTATGTCTAAATTATCTTATCCAGAACTGCAAAAATCCCAAACTAGATCTGCAGACTATTCCAAGATAGAAAAATCGCAAGTATTTTCATTATTGACGTTGATTTATCACACTACCCTGGTGAGTAACACAATTCTGCGTTTTATGTGAAAGGGTTAATGAACCTGTTTACAACGAAAACGTTGCAACATTTAATGCTTACCATACGTTACGAAATCTTGTGGTCAAAAAGTTTTATTAGCAATATTTACTGATTTTTAAGGATGCCCTATTCTACTGCAAACACCTTATTTTACATTTTCCATTTTGGTCATTCGGAGTGCATGGTGCATATCTGGTTAACCGTTAATCATATTTTCCCTATTCAGAGCTGAAATTATCTCCTTTATATATTTAGTCCCTTAAGTTGATTGGCTATTAAAACCTTAACAAGGAACATTCGCAACGACCAATATACAATATACTGTATAAATAAATTGAAATATGTCTTCGTGCCATTTTTTATTATTTCGTTTTCGGTTGCTTTATTAATTAACATTTCGGCATTATTCCGTTATTCTATGTTTAAAAGAAAAACATAATTTGTCATATTTGTCTTTTATCCTAATAAACATAAAAAGTTTAATCATGCGACTGAATTTTTTTTCTATTGACTCAAATGTGCAACATATTTTATTGATTTAAAATATTTCTTCGGTAGTTACAATAATTCCTCCGTAGTTACAATAATTCTTCCATACATGTATATGCATGCATCTAGCCTTTGAACACCCGCGAGTTTTTTTACCTACGTTAATGTTTGTTATTGTTCTTGAACTTGAATAACTTGACGTAAGACGAAGAATGTAATGGTCGTTTCGAAAAAAGATTAACAATACTTTTTTGCATTCTCTCCCTTAGACCTTAGAAGTTGTGTAATTTGATAGAGTAGTCAAATGTCATGGCAAATAAATGTTTGCTTATTCAATGGTTTTCAATGCATTCATTAACAGATCAGATAGAAATATATTTGAAGCAGCCACAAATGGTGCAGCTGTATCTGCGAAACTGGTTGCCGCAATAGTAGTGAACGTGATAGCTTTTCTGAGTTTGTTGAAGTTTGTCAATGTCACTTTTGTGTGGTTTGGAGAAAGAGTTGGTGTTGAGGGATTAACTCTGGAGGTATTATATTAATATATGTAGTTATTAAAAAAAATACTTTCAGGAAAGATGTTTAATTGTTTGTCTTGACATCTTTTTATTTCTCAAATCGCGTGGCAACGATACTTGTTATTAAAAAAAATACTTTCAGGAAAGATGTTTAATTATTTGTCTTAACATCTTTATATTTCTCAAATCGCGTGGCAACGATACTTTATTAATGTTAAAAAAGATAAAAATTTTAATTTAACAGAACAAACTTACCATTTCAAAAATATTAAAAGGGCAAAATAGACTTACCCGTTATTGATGCATTAATTTTCCGAAAGTTTTTCAAATTTTAGATATTCCATTTCCGCAAATTAAAAGTTAAATTAAAAATACCTCTTATATAGTACTGCCATTTACCAAAAAAATTCCATGACTACAATAAAAATATATCGAAAACGTAAACTGTGAAGTTTATCATAATACATATGAATTATGTTTATTTTTTTTCGCAAACAAAGTTGTAGTAGAAAATTATTTTTCGCTCTAACATAAATTGTCCCAAATTAGTACAATGTTTTCTTGGACTTTTATCTTAGTGCAGTTCATTGATCATATATATTTTTATATTCAATTTAAAATTTGACATTCTTTAGATTTCAGTTAAATCTTCTTTCTAAACAAATGTAGTTACTTGTTCTACCATATAAACATGCTATTTTATACAATTTTTTTTTAATCTGCAAAATTTTAACATGGAAAGTACAAAATTCTGCAGCAAATCTTGTTTCAACTATATAAATAATGACACAATTTCAAATATTTTGTATTTTTTCCTATCAAACATCTTACATTGCTTTCACATAATATTTTGCATTAATCTAAAATATTGCATTTTTCTTTTAGTTCATGTGTTCGTATCTATTTTATCCTATTGCATACTTCATGGGAGCAGACGTGCCAGACTGTAGACAAGTTGCGACATTAGTCGCGAAAAAGACTTTTACTAATGAATACATCGCATACTTTGATCTTGCAAAAATCATTAACAACAAAAAAACTTTATATAAGTTTCTTGAGTCAAGAAACGCATCTTCAGATTCCGGCAGAATCTGGTGGTGGAACAACGATGACGTCATCTACAACAATGGAACGCATAACGTCACACTTTCGCTAGGAATTATGTCGGTAAATATTTTAAAGTCTTCTGTCTGTAAGATTTTTTTCTGATCTTTGCTTTATTGTCAAGGTTTTTACTACTTGCTATTGTTTGAATTTTTGGTCATCACCAGGTCTCAACAAACAAACATTTTCTTTTACGTACTAAATTGGCGGGCAGTGAAGTCTCTCTACATGTAGGTTGATAGGTGGTTGTTTTATTGTTACGGAATGCATAGCCTCGGCAACAGCCTGTGTGTCATGTTTTAGAAGTCACTCATATACAATCACTTGATAAGTTCAAGGCCATAACCAAAACTTTTCTCTGGTTGTCTTGAGACATTAACAGCTCTTTAAGGTGGTGAGATTGAAAATATACAGGGGTAAGTCCTGTGACATAGTATATAACAATCAACACATTTAACTCATGTTTAAATTTTAACCTTTATTTAAATCCTGAACAAACAAACGTACCAAATTTAAATATAACTCTGATAAGTTAAATATAACTCGTAATTAAATCAGTTGAATAACTGGGCCCAGATGGTAAATCTAATGGATAAGCTGGTCCAATGTCTGGTGTTGAGCATTTGCATCGTTTTTCATAACTGATTGATTGATTGAATTTTACTTATTCAGAACGAGGGCATAGTAATGAATTTTGATGAATGAATCCTGCCTTGTACAAAACTGACACGCTAAGCCAGATTTTTAACGTGCTAGCTCTGGAAAACAACAGTCTACAGGAATATATGCCACTTTACGGAGACACTTTATTCTGACTCTGACTAATGTTTTTGCCCTGTTTCTACGGAGAAGCAGCAAATGCCAGTTTTAATGTCTTTGGTTGACCCGGTCAGGGATCAAACCGAACAACTCCACACTCGATGCGAGTATGCTGAACATTACACCACGAAGCCAGTGAATTTTACTATGCACGAACGTCTTTTTGTGTCCAGTCGCTCAACACATTCAAAGAATACAGTTTAATAAATGTTTTATGTACGAATGTTTTTGAATGATTCAAATAAATACTGGTGAAGATTAAATCTAATAAATAAGATTAGACACAATGTAAATTATGGTAGTTTTTATTTTCGTCTCAAATGATCTCCTTATTTAGAAATGTTTAAAAATGCATTACAATTTTTCCTATTTAGGATCGCTCAGAGGTTGTGTCCACATATGCTTTATGTGGATTTGCTAATTTTGGATCGATGGGTATATTACTGGGCGCTTTGAGCGCATTGGCGCCTTCAAGAAAAGCTGACGTTACAAGTATGATATTACGAGCAATGATAACTGGAAACGCAGCATGCTTTCTTACCGGAAGCATTGCAGGTAAACATTTTTACAGATATTTAACTGCAGACCTCAACAAAATACTGATACCAATGTAGGACGTAGATGATTATATATCTTGTAAAAAAGCAATTTTGCCACCATTTGGAAATTGTTAACTTTTGTTTAAGAGATGTTTTTCGATTTTAATTTTATCGTATTGGTTCGAGTGAACAAGATCAGTCGCCCTAGTATTTTTTATTCTTGTCTGAGAGTGGTATATAAAAGTTATTTTTTACAACATTCTATCCGCTATTGTAAAATTGTGTACTTTCCCTGATTTAGCTTAAAGGTAAAACAGCTTATTTCCAACTATTCATCTCGGTGACCATTGTATTTTATTTAAATATTTGAATTTGAATGATAAAGACTGCAGTTGGAAAAATATGAAAGGTCCAGAGTAGAATACCTATAAATTAACAATGATACAGAATGCAGTTGAGCAAGGGTAGAAAACCAGATACAGTTTAGTACATCTGAGCGAATTATTAAAGATTCAGTGTAAAATATATATATACCTTTAGAATACCTATGATAAAGACTGCGGTTGGGTATAGTATGAAAGGTCAAGAGAAGAAAACCTTTAAAATACCTATAATACAAACTACAGTTTGGCAAAATATGAAAGGTTAGAAGACTAGAATTCATGTACCTATAGAATTCCTATGATACAGACTGCAATTGGGGGAAGTATGAAAGGTGCGGGATAGAGATTACAGTTTGGCAAAATATAAAAGGTCCAATGGTTGAATACATGTAAATAATGAATACCTATGATACAGACTGCAGTTGGGGAACAGTGAAAGGTCCAGGGTAGAATATCTATAGAATAACTATGATATAGACTACAGTTTGGCCTGGTATGAAAGTTCCAGGGTAGAAAACATTTAGAATACACATGATACAGACTGCAGTTGGGCGAAGTATGAAAGGTCCAGGGAAAAACACCTTAACGAGTGATACGAAATGCTTATTCCAACTGCCAAACCAAAAGAGAAAAAATGGTCTATTAGTGGAAAATCTGTAACGTTCTACCTCAATTAAAATTATAATATACAACTGCGATATAGATGTTTCCTTATCGATAAAAAGATTCTTGAAAAACATTTGACATGATATTGTCAAAATGACCGCAAGTAACAGTTAGCCGTTACACTATGACCTCAAGCAATTTATTATGCTGGTTATCTTTGAAAAAATATATCTCTAAATTAATTTGTTCAAGAATATTTTATCTAGCATTTTTCTTGAAACTCAAAACGTCAAATTATATGTCTTTTAAAGCAAGAAATATAACTGCTGGTTCTTCCATGTGTCCTACTAAACCACTCTCTAACATACTAACAGCTGTATGGTCTATTCGGTTTCCATAGAGAAGCGAGTGAGCACTAAACGTCTGCTAGCTTTTTCAATCAAGAGGTGAAATAACTTCTACTGGTCCTCGAGATTGTCTGACGTGGGATGTTTTAAATGGGCATTATACAATCACAAATTCTAACCAATGTTTTGCGTATTGTTATATATTTTTGTTTGTTGATTTGTTTAAAGTGTAATAATGACATTTGTGTCTTGTAGGTTTACTTTATAAAGACTGAAACGCACACGTAATGCTGATTTGTAATAGGACATGATGATTTGTCTTTAAAAGTCAAGGCTGCATAAAATGCACACCTAATAGCAGTAATTGTTATTCCTTAATGATGAGTTAACAATTAGATAAGTCCAACACATTTATAAGATATTAACGGGCGACATGACATTCCATGCATATATCACTAACATAACTTAATATTTTATAGGAAAATGGGAATAAATCTTTCTGGTACGTTTTCTGTCAACATTTTTCATCAATAAATTGTAATAATCTTTAAAACACAGATACATTTCATTGCTTAATAACCTGTTGTGAAACTGAATATTGTAAACATGTTACTATTTCAAGAGTTTTCTCCCTTAACCAAAGTCTTCCCCTTAAATACTAATGTTTGTTAACTGTTTTGGATTTTGTATGTATATAAACATTTAATTTCCTCGTTAAATTCGGGTCAACACAATAAAAGGTAGAAAATTACAACATTCAAACGTTTTATGGTATTCCTTTTAATTTTAGGATGTAAAAAATTTTAATGGTGCTTTCGATAATAATTCATATAGTCAAGATAATCAACTTGCCACTGTAAATGAAGGAATATCAAATTTCCTGAAGCAAACAGAAACTGATGGCTCTTCTGGGGCAACCGAGTTAATCCCAGTTTTATGGGAGCCCTTTAACCAAAGTGTTTACATTTACTCCAGATCACCCGAACTCATTCTCTTTTTTTGGTTTAATTTGCTAATATCAAGTTTTCGTGTAAGGTTGTTTGAGTTATGGTTTATCGTGAATTCTATTTGCCTTTGCTATCATTTGGCATATGAGTATTCTTTCACTCCTGGTTATCTTTGACCTCTATTATAAAAAATGACCACTATCCCAAGTTTGCCTTTGAGAAAACTTTCAATATTTATTACATAATTTTTTACTTTTTTATTTACACCTGGACGTGAGTTTGCCATCAGGATATAAAAATCAAGTACCAAACTAAATTGCATTATTTTAAGTCAAAACAATTACATGACAAACTAAAGATGTGACTTCAATTCACAACACAAACCGTAAGTAATATGATGTTTTAAAAGGAATTCGAAGATACCAAAGGAGCAAAGAAAATTCGTTATGTCGGAAGACAGACAAGACCATGGTCAACAAAATGAAACGAAAGACAAACATATAACACCCATTACCACATTAAAATTAAAGCTGGAGTAACACGAACCCTACCAAAACCAGGGTGCTCCGGATAGGTAAGAATCTACTGCTCCATTAGTGGCACCTAAGTAGACAGTGCCAGTGTAAAGCCAAAATGGATATTGGTCACAACGGTTTAAAAACGAATTTTGTATTCACGACAGTGGGAATATATTTATTGTCATTTTCGAAATGGTTATTTCGTACCGGTCAACCAAATCATGATGGCGACCGAAAACACTCCGAAGCGATAACTCTATCTTTCCCAAAGAAGCCCTTGGCTCAGTAGTTTTTTTTGTCAGCTGCAAAGCACTATCAATAAAATCCTGATAGGAAGCACAAGCCCTGGAGTAGCGTATCAACTGAGAAATATATACTCCGTATGCAGGTGTGGCTGGAATGTTGCTAAACATGAACGGAAAGTTTACAATAAAATCTAAGTAATCTCTCTCGTCGTAAAGGTTTGTTCTTAACTCGCCCTTACTGTCAGTTTCTAGGTGTAAGTCAAGGTAAGAAGCAACCCTTTCTGTTTCTGCAGTATCTTTGATTTCAAGTTAAATGGAATACATGCAGGCAACATTTTCACCAAATTTAGAGTTATTTAGTGAAGAATATCATCTATATGATGACTCTGTATGAACATATTCTGTTGCCATGATAAATCCCGCTTGAGCTTCCTAAGCTGATTAATAGATACCTAGCGATTCTGGCAGAAAAGGTGCATTTAAGTGGTCAACCATTTATCTTCAAAGAAGGGGGATATATTTTCTGACATTTTGATTCTTATTTTTAAAGAAAAATCATTATGGCTTGTCAAGAGAGACACCATTTTACCTGATAATTGTAAAAAATATTGGTTCGTCGGCTCTGAAAAAAATTCATTCCCCTTTTCAAGTAAAATGTTCGGTCTCAATACGCCTTTCTCAACCTCTTTGTGGTTAAAAAATACTTGAAAAGACTTATCATTTAATGGCGTATGTGACAATATATGTAGGCTTTGCAAGCAATTAATATGAGTTGTTGAAAGTCTTGGAAATTGTACTGCAGCAAAGGATTTCATCATTTTATAATGTAAGACTGCTCGGCCATCTATCCATACCATCTGAACACGCGGTAGCCACCGTAACAACATCCATTATCATATCCGTTATCCCAATCCCAGCCATTATCATAGCCATTGTCGTAACCATTATCCCAGTCACCATACGTGGCGCAGACACATGATATCAGAAACGCCAGGAAAAATAAAACCTGATTAAGTTGGTTTATTGACATCTAAAACACAAATAAAGTATATAAAAGTATTGTATATTCTCATCTAGGACTACTACAAAAGTAAAACAAATGCACTGAAAACATAATATAATGGTAGCGGATTAACGAGTTACAGTAGCCAGCTTTGTTCACAGGATTGCTTATCAATTGAACAACTCTTTAATGTTCTTATTATTTAAGATAGGATTATAACAAATAACATTTCTCATGTACTTTGGTTTTAACTCTCAGAACAGAAAACCTCTCATTTAATGCATCTTTGTAATAATTTAATTGTGGTGCTTCTCAAGTGCATCATAACACGAGTACAACACGTTTACATGAGGATGTTTAACAAGTATACACAACTATAGTAAATGTAGACCACGTAATATGATTGACACAGTAATATTGTGAACACTGTAATGTGCTGGACACAATAATATTATATAAAAATACAAGATACGGTATGATAGTCTATGAGACCGCCATACACAAAATGACAGTCGAATCTAAACTTCTACAAATGTAAAACCACAATACTACAGGTTCCTAGCTTGTGACAGGCCCGTAAGTATGTGACGGGGTTAAACCGGTTGGTGAGCGCTCAAACATCCCCTTACTTGGGACATTTTTGTGATAAAACAGCAATAAAAACACACCATAAAAATCACATACAACACTTGAAATGCATACCGAAAACCAATAACTCTTTTACTACGGTATCAATATAAAAACGTCCAATTAGTGTTCAAATATCATTAAAATTCAAAGAAAACATGGGTTATGCAAATGCCAATATTAAAATATAGAAGGGAAGAAGAAATGTTATAACAAACTGTTAAGTTCCTTGTTAAGCTATTAACAAGAAAGTCAATATCGGTACCAATTAAAACATATTTAAAGATTTATTATAATGTTGTGACGAATTCCTTTACGGATAAGTTTATTTAGATGAATTAAAAGACCATGTGGACTTTGTTTGAATTTCAGAGCTTTATTTACCACGTTTCCGTAAAAAGTAGGATGTGATATCCCATGTTTCGTTGGATGATTACAAGTACATCCAAATTTTGATACCAAATCTTTATATTTATGAAAGAATTTAGTACATGTTTTAATAAAGTTGTGTTTATGAAATCCTTGACTTTATAATTTTGCACAGCGTTGTGCACCATTTCTCCTCTCTTTTTGTCTGCGTAAACAAAAATCAATAAGAAAAGAAGATCAGGAAAACTCACACCAAGTGACTTGTATTTATTTTGTCTCCTGAAAAACTCGCATCAAACGGGTCCAGAACCGTGACAAAACTTCCCATATCCAAAAAATTTTTCGTCCATTTCGGCCCTGTTTATCCCCAAAACGGTAACTGATAAAGACATTTTACGTTTTATACAACCAAGATGGTTAAAGTCTGACAGCTCCCACCGTGTTTAATAAACTTTATAAAACATATACCAAAACTGGGTTAAAAAACTTTTTATTAAATATCCAAAATTATTGAAAGCAACGGTACAAATATGGTTGGAATAACTTCTGTTGTATTTCACAAAAGGAATCTTTCGGCGAAACCCTCGTCAAAATTCTGATTACATTTTACATCAAACTCGGATAAAAATGAAAATTTCTCATGCCTATGAAATTTCCCTTTTTAACTCCAACCACCCTTCCTTGTGGCAACCAGTAAACGTTACAACAACAAAAAACATTGAGGTAACTCTTATTGTATTTCTAAAAGAAAGAATCATTTGAAAATCTGATCAAATTAAACAAATTCCAGATCCTAGAAATCACTTAAAAAGAAACAATCAAAGTAGGATGAACAGATTTTTTATTTAGTTCAAATGGTAGGGCATGGCCATTTTCGATCCATTATATTATTGTGCCTCAATATGTTAGCTTTCTCACGGGGAACACGAAGAAAAAAGCACTGTCAAAACAAATAAGAAAGTCTCATAACTTAAAAAATATCCAAAAAAATTATTTGGTCTCTCCCCAAAAACAGACATAAAAGAGAAAAAAAGAAGAAGATGGGGCGAGATTACCCAAATTTAACAGACTTCCATATTTCATATGTAGGGCAAATGTAACCCGGTGTCAAATGGTTTTGTTTACTGAAACAGCTATCCTGTGGAAATCTGTATAATCTACGGACGACTTGGCCGATCACACCGACAACGCGTCTTACGCAGACATTAACAAAAAACACGACCTGAAAATTTTTTTGCCGTCGTATGAAATGCAAGATGCTTGGCGAACTTCTCTTTGCATTATTTTCACTTGCAACTCCAAATTTGGAATTTTTAATTCTAGAGACAGTAACGTTTGTAAACTGTTGATTCAAATCAACCTAAATTCACAATACGAAATTATTTCGGTTAATTTTCAAAATGTTTTTATTTCAATTTTTAACGAACGACCATCAAATCGAAATCAATTGTTAAACAATAAAAGTAGGTATGAAATTTAAAGATATGGGGTGAATGTCAGAAAGACTGCACTCCAACCACGAGAAAAATGGAGGAAATTTACAAATCTAGAGGACTCTACAAAGCCCTAAATAAAGGACAATCCTAACTTGGGACCGACACAAGATAAATTTGGTGGATTTAAGCTAGTTGAAATGGATCTCAACCCTACTTTAACAACTGGACAAAGATCTCAACCCTACTTTAACAACTGGACAAAGAAAATAGCAAAGATAACAAGAACAGTAACAGATGGAAAGTAAAAAATTAGAATTCCAACAAGAGAATTCCGAATAATTTTTTTTCTCAAAATAAGAGGGTATTTTTTATACCTATATAAAATCTTCTTATAAAAAGTTAATGCAATAAAACATCAATATTTTATTTATTTATTCTTTGGTTTCGAGCAACAGTTCAGTTCTCGGGTCAAACAAAACAGTTGTTGTCGTTAGACCCAGTCAATAACTATATTACAGCAAATACTGTTATCAATACCCCAACAATTCACATATAACATTATACAAACATTAGATCAACCAAAGGGCATGTAATTTTTGTTTTCGTTTTATCATTTAGTTTGTTTCGAATTTTTCTTGTCTTTTTGGACTATGCCTTTCGATTACTCATATATGATAAATGTATGAACAGTTGATAGCTGTATTTACTTTCATCAGAATTTTTTATTGTTGTCAAGATTCTCCCAGTTAATTTTTTTAAAGTTCTAAAAAGCTTAATGTACGAAGACAGTTCTAAAAGCTGTGTTCTAGTAGACCTCTTCTTTTTACTGTATAATCATATATCTTTTATCTTCCTTACAGTATATATAACCCCCTTTAGTGAAAATAAATACTATGACAAGCTGCTCTACGTAAACCATTTTATATTAAATCTATAATTAACATTCTTAAGTGTTATCTAAAACAGTCCATATTTGTTCTTCTTACCTTCAAGTGTGTATCTAAAGGAACAAATTTTGCGGAATTTCGTTAAAAGTGATTTTTTCACATTTTAAAGTAAATAAATACGTGATTACACAAGGGTCAAATGTAACATCAATATTAAAATGTCCGATTAAATTTTGTTTATTTATATAAATAACATTGTGCAAAAGACCGTGTTGATTTATGAGCGGTACACGTTGACCATAAAAAACTTAGGAAAGTAAATAATTGTATATGTTTAATATCCAAGCTAACCGTTTTTTTTAATTTAAAATTTATAGAATTTAGTAAATAAGAATATTTAAAATTTAATTCTCTCATATAAAGCGGGATCTCCTATCTTTTTCTAGTATCGTATCCGAAACGCACCATGATCCATTATTGTTTTTTTTAATGTTATTTTATTTTCCATGTTTAAATCTTGCACAAGTCGTCTTATGTTACAAAAGCAGTCTTGAAATAAATTGACTAACTACGAACTGCAGTGTCATTTATTCAAATAATCTGACCGGCGCGATCTTGTCATGGTAAGCGCACTCGTCTCGAGTGCGAAAGTCGTAGGTTCGATGCACGGCCGGTTCAAACCAAAGATATAAAAAGGTTTTTGCTGCTTCTCCGATAAGCACGAAACTTTTAGAAGTAAGAGCAAAGACTGTTCAGTCCAGAGTCAGAATAATGTGTATTGGTAAAGTGGCATTTTTTCCTGCAGACTGTTGCTTTCGTGATCTAGCACGTTAAAAATCCGGCTAATTGTTTCGGTCTGGTTCAAAGCAGGGTTCCTTCACAATTTATCACTCGTCATTTATATTCTGTCGTCCTGAGTATGCATGAAATTTTTGCCGCTGGACGTTAAGCACCATTCAATCAATTAATAAAAAAATATCTTTTCTGAAAAAACGCCACAAATTACAGTCTTTCTTCGGGAAACATATTATTCGTCGGGTCTAACAAAGCGCTGTTAGCCTCAATTCCATTAAGTGTGATTTTTTTAATGAAAAAATAAACAAGAAAAGTCAAAGAATGTTTATAGCATGGATAAGATATTGTTTGTCCTTTGTTTTAATGTAATTGTTATAGTCATGAAAGTGTAGCGTAATTTATATATACATGAATATCAAGTTAAATAATATTTTTTGGTGGGCTCTACATTGTTCATAGTTATATATTTGTTCTTATTTTTATACACTATGCATGTTCTAGAGAAAACCGTGTCTTGGCCATGTCGTCGTTATGTCTGACCCTTTATATTTTTTTCGCTTCATATTAATACTTTAATAGTACATATTTGTATTTTGGGGTAATTTAGATGGTCGTTAATTCACCGTTAGCAAACTGAGTCGTCATATGAGTTAACTAGGTAATTATAAATTTTATTGGTATGATAGAGAAATGTTTACCTAATAAAACCAGACGTAAAACACGATATATGCATTGTATAATATAGTTATCATTACATCATATCTATTTAACAGACTGTTTGTCCAACATTCCTCAAATAATTCTTTTATTCTAAATACGCGAATTTATTACCGATTCACATTGATCATTTTATGGAGGATTTCACAACGAGTGTCGTCACGACAGTACTTTATATTCGGGAGTGTCTCTTTGATTGTCAGATGTCATATGGCTAACATGGACAAGAATATGGCGAAACTAATTGAGTTGTATGTGTTTGTTCTCTAATGCAAATCCATCCAGTCAGTGGGTTGTCTGAATTTATTTTACTTACTAATTTGCATGTTTATCAATGTTGAAATGAGCAAAACAAATATAGCCATCCTTCCCACGTTTGGAAAATTCTAAAATTTGTTGTAGTGTACAGGTTTGTATGTTTGTTTATAAATAACCTCATATATGTCATAAAAGTGTTTCATTTTTAATTAAAGGTATGGCCATTAATATTTTTCTTTTAAGGATTACGTAAAGTAAGGAAATATTTCATTTATCATCTGCATTCAAATGTTAAGTGAGGCAAGCGTAATATTTATTCTAACAATTAAGCATCAGTGATATTAAACCTCAGAAAATGCGAGTGTTATATATTGTTCGAGATACTCAATAACAATCTTATTAAAATAAAAATAGTTTTCCTTAGCCTTGTCAAATATATATTCGAAGTTTGAAGCGTACGATATCGCTGTCAAAAGATAAATGACAAGATCTAATTATTAAGCATTTTGACAGATCAATCATTACCTGACAAATAAATAATATTTTCCGGGTTCTCAATATTACATGTAGGCAATATTTCATCATCACTGTCAGTTATGTTGACATAAAGTGTTTTAACTATTTGTTAGATATGATCTTACTAAATACATATTATAATGTAGTGCACAACGGACAACCCTGTCTGCAAGCATAACCATTCAAATCAATGATAATAGTTTTTTAGTTATAAGCATGATAATTTTAACGATGCCTCCGTTCACTTAACTCTTTGATATATATACTAGTCAAAAAAAAGAAAAAGAAACGTTACACTGATTTCATGTTGAATAATTTATCAGATAACACACTTATTTGATCAGAATTATTAAATAT
>JAULBM010297580.1:0-25621 GCA_032357055.1 Geukensia granosissima | reverse complement strand
AAATCAAACGTTTTGATGCTATTGCAAGAGGTAAGAGACCTTGATTTGAGGCATTCTAATAGATCTTTGGAATTTTTAAGAATCCACATTTGATTCACGCCACTTCTAGAATGGCTTGTTTCACAGTAACTCTGGTAATTCCTTTACAGGATACAGGCACAGATAAAAAATATCGGCTTGTAGTGAAGGATAACGTTACGTTGTCAAGCATTTACGTAGCATGCTTTATCTTCATGAGCGTCTTTTCATGACTGGAATGAAATAGATCCGATGTCATTCATTGCACCACACTACGTCATGTTTTCCTACGTTAAAACCAAGTAGATATTGTGTTAAATGATGTAAAATGTGAATTGTCAGTTCGAGAATTTTATTATCGAAAATTACCGATAAAAAGAATATAGGACATTTTGTATCTTGTACATGTTAAACTGACTTTATCACGATAAAATATTTAGTTCGCCCTACCAGCTCACTGCATATTTCCCGTGATAAAGTAAGAGCAAGATACAACATATGTCCTATATTCTATATTTATCAAATCAATGTCGAGACACTACTTAAGAAAACTCAGACGGAGTTTGGGGTCAATTATACCCTAACACTATTATAACGCCTGCGTTCCTGTTTATTTAAAAAAGTAAACGATATTTGGTTTCGTTTTAACAACGCCACGTTAAAGCATATTATTTTCTAGAAAGATAAGCAGACTTAATAAGTAGAGAAATACAAAATACTAAAAAAGATAAGTGCACATATTTAAAAGTTGCAAACATATCATATCACATAACCATGATCACGTCATATATAAAATAAATCAAAGAATGTCACTAGCGCTTTCAAGCCCTCTGGTAATCCTCAGGTGAAAATATTATGGTCCTCTACGGCATTGTGGTAGGTAACGTTGTTATGATAATACTATGGGGAAAAATATACGTGCATGTTTCGGGACTTAGACAGCTAGATATAGTCAATTATCATATACTTATATAGTTAATAAAGTGAAAATTTTACCGTTGAATAATACGCGATCTGATGTGAAAAAAACGTTGTTTTAAGAAGAATTACATGAGCTGGCTGATATCATATTGTTATTAACTGCTTCCGGTTTTTTATCACACGTCTTTTTGTGACGTTATCACACACTTCTTCGTTTAACGTCGGCACTTTCCGGTATTTCAACTAAAATTCAGTTAACGAGATAAATACGAATCAATGCATTTCCTGTAATGAAACTAAAATTATTTTGCGTTAGTAAAATCCAAACTTTTTATATCTATCCGAATTCTAGCTTAAGTTGCATACATATTGATATGTTAAATAAAGTGCCGGTATACAGGAGGGCGGCTTAGCATTACACAAGTTAAGCTTGCGGTGAATCATCAGAAATAAGGAAAACGAGTTTGAAAAAAAACAGTTAAAAATGTTATTTGTCATTTTTGGTCTTCGAGAAAAAAAAAATATAATGAATATACAGTATTTTTCTCCACTAATTAAGCATATGATAAAAAGATCATAACATATAATTTTTCTTATCATATACTTATAGTAAAAAAAAATTACTGTTGAATAATACGCGATCTGAAGTGAAAAAACGTTGTTTTAAGAAGAATTGCGTAAGCGGGCTGATATCAAATTGTTATCAGCTGCTTCCGGTTTTTTATCAAACTTCTCTTCGTGACGTTATCACACCCTCCTTCGTTTAACGTCGGCACTTTCCGGTATTCAACTAAAATCCAGTTAACGAGGCAAATACGCATCATGCCTTTCTTGTAATGAAACTGAAATTATTTTGCGTCAGTAATACCCCAACTGTTTATATCTATCTGAATTCTAGCTTAAGTTGCAATCATATTGATATGTTAAATAAAATGGCGAAATACCGGAGGGCGGCATTTTACAGGTTAAGCTAGCGGTGAATCATCAGGAATAAGGAAAACGAGTTTGAAAAAACAGTTAACAATGTTATTTGTCATTTTTTTGTCTTAGAGATAAAAAATAAAATTAATATACAGTATAAGCATATGATAAAAAGTTCATAACATGTCATTTTTCATATCACATTTATTATCAGCCCTCGGTCAATATCAGCCCTCGAGCCTTCGGCTCTTGGGCTGATATTGGACCTAGGGCTGATAAAACATGTGATATGAAAAATGTCATGTAATAATCTGATAGTCTGGTGTATGTGGTGACCTGGTTTGACCGCTGATAAACATTTAATTTATATAAATCATCATTTTATCAGACTTCAATTCAAACTAACACAATCTTTATCTGTGCTTCATCCTGAAAATTGATGTTACAATACACAACCTGCGAGACACAAACCTGCTATCGTGTATTTGAAAACTGACCTTATAAGTAATAGAAAATCAATAATGGACAACAAACACTGCATTGTAAGCTTAAGGTGCAAACATGTATTAAAGGTCCAGGAAACACTAGATGACTGTATATTATATGGGCAGGTAACTCTAGGTGACTGTATATTATAGGGGCAGGTGATTCTAAGGCAATATATAAGAGTATTCATATGCAGTCCAATGACCAATGAGATTTCTCTATATCAAACTCGACTCATGAAAAATACTCTTATAAAGTGTCCTTGTTTCTACAGTGTACAATGTCCTTTCCTTATTAACTTTCTATGGCGGAGTCATCATTAAAAATGTGTGTTTATAACATCTGGTCAAATTATTTGAAACCCCGAAACCAAAACCTACAAATAAGGAGCAAGAACAACATTGGGATATAACTTTTAAACCTATGTGGTGTGACTGAAAATGCCAAAAATAAAGGAATTTTGCTGTTTCCCAGCAGAATTTTATACACAGCACATTCCCAGGGATCTTAAAGATTTTAATGCAGTGTAATTAATTTCAGATTTCTATGCTAAATTTCTAAGGTGCACTTGAATGCGCTTATGTCAAAAACAGAACGTTCCGTTACTACAGAAGTTCAATTTTTATGAACAACAAAAGAACGCGGTTATCTTCCGAGCTTTTATATCCTTCTTCAAATATTACTTATATATGGTATTCCAAGCATAACAAGACATTGATAAAAAAATAACATTCCAGTTAAAACTTTTACCTTAACTCGTCACATTATTTTTACAGATTCTGGTTGCATATTGCACCCTATTTTGCACACAGTCTTTAAAGATTTATATGAGCAAACAATAATTACAATGTACCAGTACAATGCAGTATAACAGTTTTAAAATCGCCTACATTAGACAATGAGAACGATGTGTGATCAACACGTTGGAAATCTTAAAAATATACTAATGTAAAATGAAGTTACTCTACGTTACACATGGCCCACTTCTGCACAAAACTTAGAAATAAACAAAAAATTACACACGATCGCGACTATCCAATAATCACGCTTCAGTAAGGATTCGAAATTTTTTAATTAAATTTACTTTAAACGTTCCAAAAGTATTGTCTTATAAAATAAATCCTCACCAAATGTAGCATATATATGTTCAATAAAAGTGAATTGAGAGATTTTTAACTGACGTTTATCAACAGGATTTCCCTCGCGGCATTCCAGGACAATAACTCATTCCTCACAGTTATTAGTTTCGTATCTGCAAAAAAAAACATTTTATTTGCTGAACAGAATATTTATAACTTTCAACCTTCCCACATTCATGATTATTTATAACAAGGAAGAAATATCGTTATTTTTTGTTGGGTCTCACTCGGGGCTAAGGATGTACGTGTGATCAGCCTTCCATCCGGCATTTTCTCCAATCTTTCAATTTCATAATTTTCATATGTTGTATTAATATTAAAAAAACAAATATTCCAAAAATACGTGAATTTTTGTTCTTTTGGACAAACCTCAAAAATTTTCAATTATAACATCTTTTTTGGTCAAACAATTATATTGTTGAGCTGAATTGTATGTACTTCTTAAAATTTAAAAATTAGAAAAAAATAAAATAAAAAGGGTTTTCTGAAATCCGCCAATTTTCATGTTTTTTTTGGTATTTTTAGCCAAAGAGACATGTTATCATAACAACTTTGTTGGGCAACAAATATATTTGAATATTTGAACGAACTAGACTTAAATTCAAAGGTTTTAAATCTGCAAGCAAAGTAAAAATTTCGAAATTGAATTTTTAATAATCATCGATATTTTAACAATTTGTTACAAAAATGAGACAAATGCTCATTTGATATTACTGTTTTCTCATTTCAGCAAATAAGGAAAGCGAGGCAACAATTTTGCAGTATTTGTTATTATCTTTAAGAGTATGCCAAGTTTGGTTCGTTGTGACACAGCCCTTTTTGATGCAAATCGATAATTAAACAGATTGATTCAAATAAATCTAAATTAAAGGATTATTTAAGCTGTATACCATTAACAAACTCGACAAAGTTGTTCATTTTTAAAGATAAATGCGTTTAGCTTTTTATACTACGAAGCGTAAAAAGATAAATCTCAAACCGTGAAAACCATGGATACCATTGACCCAGATGTTTGAAAATGGAATAAACGATTTTTTTTTTCATATTTGCGTTGTGGGAGAGAAAATATATAAGCCAGTAATTGCTATCAGTATCTTGTCTTGTTTGGCTTCTTTATTAAACCTCTTAAATCTATAATCATTTGCAATGTTTTTTAAGGAAAACTAATAAGCTAACTTCTATATCTCTACATTTCAGATTTTGCTTTACAACGTTAGGCTAGGTACTGCCAAGCAACGCCTCTGTTTCGACTGGTTTCTTTGATAAGATGGCTTTTAATCATAGTAACGAAACCTTATTTGCAGCTGGTAAGTGTTTTTTTTTCGACAGTATCATTAGCCTGTCGTATGAGGAAGGACACACCATTCATTGTAGCTTCAATGATGTAATAATAGGACCGTCAAAGAAAGATCAATAAGGCATGGACGTAATTTCGACAGAATCAAACAAAATCTCCTTTTAAAAAAATCATCATCAATAATCAGGTGCTGTCGTTGAATTTGATGTGTGATCAGCCTTCCATCCGGCATTTTCTCCAATCTTTCAATTTCATAATTTTACAAAGGTTTAATTAATATAAAAAAAAACAAATATTAAAAAAATACGTGAATTTTTGTTCTTTTGGGACATTTTAACCCCCAAAATTATCAATTATAACAACTTTTTGGTCAAACAATTATATTGACTGCCATAAAACCAACAAGAATGTTGAGATTTAATTTTATCGCAATTATAGAAATGCAAACAACTGGTTGAAAAACTTGCCATTTTTGTCAGATTTAGAAAAAATTATTTTAATAATACTGCATCATTTGTATCATTTCAACCACAAACTTATGCTTGAATAAAAAATTCTACTTCTATTTGTAAAAAATAATGTAAAAAATGAGTAACTTTCATACTATTGTGATCATTTGAATAAATGATGCACATACATTCTATCTGACAATACAAACTATATAGTATACGTGTTATATATGACACTAAAATTCTGTTTACAGGGCGACAACCTGAGAGATGGGGATGGTGGACTCAACAAGTAATAACTCCGATTATTGTTTTGATCGGAATAGGAGGGAATATCATGACATTTTTATTGATGAAAACGGAAGCGATGCGCAAAAAATCTTACAGTCATTTCTTGTGCGCTTTAGCAGTGTTTGATAGTCTTTGCTTGATTAATCGACAGATTAACTTAATGCACGAAATCTTGGTTGATGAAGACAAACCGGGCATTTTTACGAACTATTCCCATTTTTCGTGTCAGATTTACAGTTTTTATGAACACGTGTGTTATCTGATGTCTTCCTGGTTAATTGTTGGTATGGCAACTGAACGAGTTATTGCTATATGTCTGCCATTTAGGAAAACTTTACTTCGAACACAGACCGGTGCTGTAGTAATGATCATTTCAACATTTATCGTAATGTGCTTGACACAGGTTTTTCGATTCATCATGGTACGAAATGTTGGAGGCATGTGCCAAGGGGACAAATTTATACATTTATATATAAATCTGCACATATATTTTTATCAATTCACTCTAGTTCTGACATTACCGTTTATTCTTGTTTTAGTGTGTAATAGCTTGGTTATTTATCAAATATATCGGGTAAGAAAAGCTGCTGGAAATAATAGATCGCGAATTATTGAAAGATCTCACAAAACTACATGTATGTTGCTGGCTATCTCATTTACATATCTGGTAACCATGCTTCCGTTGGTAGTTATATCGTTCGTGTGGCAAGTTGCAATGGAAAACCAGTATATTGAACTAGTTTTCTCCCTTTATCCGATACAACAGTTTGTGTCCGTTATATCGTACTGTAACTATGGTGTTAATTTTTTTATTTATATTTTATCGGGCCGTTCGTTTCGACTTGAGCTGAAAAGAGTGTTCTCACGACAACGCCCGCAAAGTATGTCACTCACACGAACTAAAGAGGAATTCATAAGACTGGCTTGAAACCTTCAATCAGTGTAGTTGAATCGAATAGTGTAATAGAGTTGGTTAATTTATGTGAAATTTGATAAGCCGTGATAGCTAACATTACATTCAGAAATACTATTTACCCACGTTAGCCATGACGGATTGCGAACAAGACTAATGAACACGTTTCACAAATGTTGACTGCAAAGATTGATATTATTTGGATTTGCCGTTTTACTCTTTATATAAACCAATCAAAAACATGATTTTTGTGATGGTGCTGCTTTATTCCAACCAAGACAATATATTAAAATCAATAAAACAAATTCACAATTTATTCATCCAAGTTGGTTCAGAGTAGAAAAAGTTTAGTTATAGTCGATGCCCGAAAACGTATCTTAAACCTAATTGATGCCAGTTAAAAACCACAAAGTATGTTGGCAACCAATTTTAACAATACTTAAACAATAAATATGGCGTTTTAATGGTCCTTTTCTTATTAAAATAAGGCGCAATTAGGATTCTTCCCCTGCAATGTCGTGTATTTGAAAAGAAAAAAAAAAAAAAAAAACTTCCGTACCCGCATTTATTTGCTTCTCACCAACATTTTCCTTTTGAATATAACTACTTCTCTACATATCAAATTTATCTTCACAAAACACCTGATCATCCGAATCTCAATTAAAAACTCATTTTTATTTCAATAGTGTCAATAAAATATATAATGTCATGTTATATATATCTTTATTCTGATAAACCTTTGTGGTAACAATGGTATACAGACACATACAATAAATAATACAATACAAAATACAATGACATATAACAAATAACAAGACCGTATTTACAATATATACACTGGAGGATTAGGCTTACAGCTTAGCCAGGAGGACAGACACTGGTATTTATCAGACGAATAAAGCTGCATATTTTCCTTAATTTCGACTTTTTTTTAATATCCATAAGACTTTTCAGTTTCAGAATATTAGCATTTTTGAAATATTTATTATCAATATAGTCTTTTCTAATCAAGGTTATTTCACTAATGTTTTGTCTCATCATCCAATCTGTCATTCAGGTTTTTCGGATTTTGTCATTTTATACCATAACTTATCGGTTTTACATTATCCGCTGGCTATTATCTCCAGTCCATAACTTCTCAATATTTGGCTGCCTTTGTAAGTGCATTTAGAAGTCCTTAAACCATGCCACAATATAGAAAAATAAGATTGTTACGATCATCTAAAGGAAAAATGTCAATTTTGAAATAATTAACATCTACAAGGAACTTTCATTCATTTAGCAATGGACAAAAGTCATCACCGTATGACAAGCAGCAAAAGAAAATTGCCAAAAAAATACGAAGCCGTCGACCAATGAAGCTTTTAATTCAAAACGAGTAACAGTAAAATTCAAAAACATCTTCCTGACTATAAGAATATGGCTTTCAGTATTAATATAAGGTAACCTGTTTGTAAGCCTTCAAATTTTCCTCCAGAACTTTTGACAGTGGTGTGATCGCGGAGAAGGAATTTATAAACAATTGTATCGGATGACAAAACAACAAGGGATCATAAGCTCTCAACAGTACCAAACAAAATAAAACAAAACATGTTGAAGTTGACTGTGTAGATAAATCCGCTTTGCCAGAACTACACAGCCTCTGAATTCAAGACATGTTTACAAAAGTAACGGACGACAAACCCACTATATACAAAGAGCGAATCGGAAAAAGGGTTTATTTTTGTAACCCGCGAATGTGATTTCTGTTCTCTAAAGATTTTTGTAAACAAACAGATAACCTTCTTCATATTCTTGGCAAATATTTAAGCATGAAAGTAAACAGTGTATTTGTTAACTACAGTTAGCTACATTCTTTCACGGCAAGCCTAAGTGCGTCGTTGTTTATTGTCAATATTAGAAAATATCATGTTTATAGGCAATGTTGTCGCTGCATGATATAAAGGAAATAAACAGACAGATCTTTTTACTTCCTATGTTTCGGATCGAATGCTAATGATGTGAGGTTACTCCTTGAAATGTACATAAAGCATACCAAAAGATTTCCATATTTATTACTTATAAGTATTTTCGTATTTAGTAAGGGCGGGCTAAGAACAAAACTTTACGACAAGAACCATGACTTTGAATTTCCGAGTGTGAACTTTTCGTTCATGTCTAGCAACATTCCAGCCGCACCTGCATACGGAGTGTATATTTCTCAATTGATACGCTTCTCCATGAGTATCACAGTTTTATTGATGTTTGCAGCTTACAAGAAATCTACTGAGGCAACGGTTTCTCCGGGAAACATCACTGCGGAAGATTTTCGGTCGCCATCATGATTTGGTTAACCGGTACTAAATATCCATTTTACAGATGACAATGAATATCTTCCGACTGTCATGAAAACAAATCCGTTCCTATAACAGTTGTAACTAAAATCGATTGTTACTATACACCAACTTTGACTATTGAGTATCACGAGGGGTTTCACTAGTGCAGCAGAAGTGTTTACCCTTCCAGAGCACCTGAACTCGCCCTGCTTTTTGTAGTGCTCGTGTTACACCAGCTTTAGTTTTCAGTGTAGTGTTGTGTGTTCTATGTTTGTCTTTCGTTTCATTTTGTTGGCCATGGTGTAGTCTGTCTTCCGACTTAACGATTTCTGTCTGCCCCATTGGTATCTTTGAATTCATTTTGTTAGAAAGTTATTTGTCATTATAATATATGGTACTTGAAAAGCCCAACTGAATATTAAGGGAATGCTGATCGATCCTGACCGGTTTTAGATCCGTCATTTTTTTAACATGCACTAATTTAAAATCTATCCCTCTGTGTGAATGTGCTGTTGTGATTCGTCTTGGGTCTATAAGTCCTGAATTAACAGTTTATTTTATTTCTGCCATACAAAGGGGAGGGGTTGATATAATTGTCTATGTTTGTTTGGTTTGTTTGTTTGATTGGGGTTTAACGCCACGTTCAACAATATTTCAGTCATATCGCGGTGGTCAGTTTTATTGGTGGAGGAGGCGGGAGAATCCGGAGAGAAGGCCGACCTTGGGCAGGTAACTGACAAACCTTTTCACGTGCGATGCGAGTTAAACTCTACTCGTGTTTGTATGGATCAAAGTTAGGCGAGAACTCATGCCGTATAGGTGATAAGTAACTGTGATCTGTACAGGTAAGTTAAAATTAACTTCCTAGACCACTCGACCACCCAGTCCCCAAATTGTCTATGAAACACCCATCCAAAAACATATTTCAAAAGGGAACCCTAAGCCCTTCAACAATAGACACACCGTAAGGCCCCAAAATTAGAATTCAATGATAAACAAACGTAATCGATTTAGTTTACAACGAAAATAAAACGAATAACAGGGAAACATTAAAAACAACTTAATCTACTGGATTGCTGGTTTCTGTCTTTGGGCAGACTTAAGTAGTATGCAGCGGTATTAAACATGTTTGTTACCGTTCAAACCTCTCCAAACTTTGGACAGTGATGTTGCTAAACGACATGAAATAAAACTTTAAAAACCGACCGCGTCCATCTTCTGAAGACGGTACACAGTATGTAAACAAGATAAAACATGATGCTCCAACCTCGAAAAAGTGATCGATGTTTTCATGTTTTCTCTCGCTTCCTTTTCGTTTCTTTACTCGTCTTGATTATATTGTAAACCCGTATTGGACTCGACGCCGAAGGGGTACAAAATAATTCCGTATTGCACATATACATGTAAAATAACCTTTTAAATTTTAATTTAATTCCTGCTGCATAAATTTACGTCTAGGTTCCACTCTAAATACATTTCCCGCATTTGTTTTAAAACCTTAATTTTTCTTTAATATAAGGATATAATGTTGTTGTGAGTTTGTGAGAGACAAATTACTTGAAGGACAGTATATTTACATTCGTTTGGGCTTGACTTAATTTATACAGTACACACCTGTTATTATTATACAGTATAATTTTAATCTAATTAAAATGTTTCATTTTAAACACGTATCAAAACAATATTTTTCAATATTGTACAGATTTTCCGTATTTTTTTCCGTATTGGACGTCCTGAAAGCTCCGTATTTTTTCCGTATAATACGTTACCAAAGGGAAAAACAAACTTCGGCGGTAAGTGACGTCGCAATGTAGTTCTTCTCTTAGAGAAGATCAAATTCAGAATTTTGTTGATGCACAAATACCCTAAACCACAAAAATAAAAAAACAAAAATGATGTGAAAATAATCGGACGTTGGTGTTCAACTTCTTTAAAGTTTAATGAGCCTTTCGCTCAAAATATATATATCCCTAATAATCATGGTAAATTTTCAAGATAAAGAGTATCAAACTATTGACCATTATTAATCGTTTTTGTTTACTTGTAAAATGTTAGCTGCGTAAAAAATATATTATTATATCTACAACACGGAATATATTGTACTCGTCCGTATAGTATTGTAAATTCGTATTGGAGTCGACGCCGAAGGGGTACAAAATAATTCCGTATTGCACATATACATGTAAAATAACCTATAATTCTTTTGGGAGACATTAGTAATATGTGTCAATTTTCACCAAGACAAAATGAAATTACTTTTTGCAAATGCTTGTAAACAAATAGCTTTACAACTCCAAGCTCCTTGTGAAGCTTTCTACAACTAGTAAAAAGTAATACACATGAATATGAAAGGAATAAATTAATCTTTTTTAACTAAATATATTTTCAACTTCATTTTTGTAACTTTCGTTACATATACATTTTAATCTTTTAGGAGATTATTTCCTTGTATATTTGAAAAGATTTTTTTCTTTTCAAAAGGTCATTCATTAAAAGATGTTATACATTTACATCTTTTGTTTTTCTTTCTGACAAATGATAAGATTTATAAATAGTAAAACCAATAATTGTAATAAGGTAATTGAAACCAAATAATTCATTGTCGTAAATTTTGTAAGCAAACACAATGTGTTTTAAACGAATGTCATTTTCGAAACCAGAATTTTGTAATAAGTGTTTAATTTTTTCCCAACAACTTTTTAAAAACAAACAATCAATAAAGTATTGTTTTTAATCTTCTACATTGCATATATTACACCTAATATTTGTGACAATTTAAAATTTCACTAATTTTTTTTTATTTGGTATAATATATTGTAACAATTTCCATCGAAACATCTTTAATTTATTGGCTTCTAAACGGTTAAAAATAAAATGGTAAGGCGGTGTTAAATTTATTTGTTCTGTCATGGTTTTATACCAATACGTTTTTGTACTCTATCTTCAATTAGTTTTTTTTTTGTAAAGAACATTATTAGATATTTGGTTCAGATTGATATGTTCGTTTCTAAATATATAACTATTTCGTGGAAAATTAACCTTAGTTTTTTTCGAATTGTTTCCCTTTAAAACATTCCGCCAATTTTTGGTATAGCTTGTTATAAAGACGCTAACTATACAATCCAGTTTTGTTTTGTTGTTTAGTTTTTCAAAAATATTTTTTTAATATGTCTTTATCATCTAAAACATCATTTATGAAAACAATTTCACTATTTATCCAATTTTAATAAAATAGAGGTTTATAATTTATTCAACGTTATCAATTTGTTTCCCAAAATAACTTTTTTTATGTCAATAAAATTCGTTGATATCGTTTTTTGACCACCACTAGCCTTTATCCAGGATTTCAGGATATCACGATAGAATTCAGGAATGCTTTTCATAAAATTATCTAAAAAATTTATGTCAAGATTCATACGAAATATTCACCAGTATCTGCCAAATTGCATATAAAATTTATAGGGTATCAACTTCCAATTCGTTTGATATGTACCGACCAGTCTACTTGCCCAATTTGCTTTCAAAGCATCATAATATCTCCTGATATCAATAATTTTCAAACCCCCTTCTTCATACTTACCTATTAAAGACAATCTTTTAACTTTATCTGGTTTATATTTCCAAATAAATTTATAACATTTAGTCTCAATTTCTTTGATATATTTCTCTGGAACTACACATGAACTCGCAACATAAGTAAATATTGGAACTATTAACGATTAAATTATCAATATTCTTCCCAAAATTTTCTTTTTTCCCAAGAAGCAAATAGATTGTTCATTTTTTCAATATTTTTTTCCCAATTTAACACTGTACATTTCTCTTGATCATGACCAAAATAAAGACATTTCATTGGGTTATTTGTCCAATTTATGCCTTTTATCTTCTCTTAACAAAGTTTTAGCTTTCCAATCCAAAGTCCTTCTGTTTTTTATCTGTTGACTTGTAGTCCAGAAAATGTTCCAAAGATGTTTCCTTTTTGTTGTTAAATACAGAGTGGTATCATCTGCTAACTGAGAAATTTTTATACTGTGTGTCTTATCGTCTATCGTTTAAATTTTTATTGTTTATGAGTCGAATAGCCATGATTTCTATGGTAATTACAAACAATAAGGCAGACAAAAGACATCCTTGTCTAAATTCCTCTAGTATTCTGAAACATTCCGGATACCAAACCGTTATTCATAACACATGTGTGAATACTATTATAAAAAGTTTTCACCCATTTTATAAAAGATTCATTAAAACCAAAATGCTTTAAAGTGTTAATTATAAACCCCCATTCTAATGAATCAAAAGCTTTCGGAAAATCAGCAAACACTACAGCACCCTCTATCTTGTACATATCTGCATAATCTATTATGTCTTGTATCAGCCTTAAATTAAATCCCACAAAACGGTTTTTAATATATCCAGTTTGATCATATGGATTATTTTTGGTAAAACTTTTTTCATGCGTTGTTTAAGAAATCTCAGTATATTCTCAAGACACTTAAAGATCAACCATTTAATATTACCAGTGAGGGATCGAATGAAGTTAAAAAATATAGGATGCAAATTGGCGAAAAAGGCAGACTCCAATTGGAGAAAAAAATTCAGGACGCTAATTTCCTAAGTTTTGAAAAATATTGAATATTGAAAAATCTAACTCATCGAAAAATACAGTTGTTGTGGAAAAGAAAGGGTCCAAAAATACTTCTTAGCCCACTCCAATTAAAACAAAATGGTTGCTCCTTTATAAGAATGAATGTTGATTTCGGTACAATATCACTATGTAATTCCGGCATTAAATGTACATTAATTTCCACATTTACCTTACATGAAGAGAATAAATGTTAAATATTCATCCATAATGTCGGAATTAAAAAAAAACGAAATGTCCTAAAACATAATACGTATATTCAATGTTTATAGACGAAGTTCATTGGTGCCACTAATGCTTATAATCATTGCGGAGTACCTTAACTCACCCTGGTTTTGTAGGGTTCGTGATACTCTCGCTTAAGTTTTCAGAGTAGTTTTGTGCGTACTATGTTGTCTTTCGTTTCCTAGTTGTTGGACTAGGTCTTAATGTGGCAAAAATCAGCGCAGTGGCCATTTATTCGTTATACGTGAACAACAATCACATGTCGAATTGCAATGACTTTTTATTGAAAAACAATACTTTATCTTCCATTATAGACGATCAATTTGCGATTTCCTTAATAAGTTATTAACTCAAATATATTAAGTACAATTTCAAATATTTATGATAATAAAGACATAATGAATTTTCTATCTGGTCGTCGAATCGGATGTTTTTCTCGTCTGATTATTCCTATAATACTACTGGGGACAGAAATTACTTTCGCGGGTGACACGAATCAACCCTTTTTGCTGTTCGCACTTTGGATATAGCATGTATAGTGAAACCTATTACTTAACAAAATGAAGTCGACCTATATTCGCGAATATACGTTTGAATTCTTATTACGTTGAATAATATTGTGTCATGATATTTGTTAATAATAATATATGGTACTTGATGATTTATTTTATCTTTAATTGCTCTGAAATCTGTAAAATTATTTCTGTCTTATCGATCAAGTTTATACAAGTTTTTATCTGTATATAAACAAAAATACGTTTTTATTGACATTACGTTTGTTTTCGATAAGATTTTCCTGAAATATTGCTGACGTGACGTTACACACCAACGAATCATTCAACTAAACAAAGTAGTAGTCAAAGTATTTATAATTTACACAAGGTTACCAAAGTTATATCATTTTTTATATCAATTCATCTCGTAGCAGCATATTTAATCTATACGACAAGGGGAAGACACATTATTCAGGGAACCATTACAGTGGATGAAGCCATCGTAATTTCAGATGTTAGGCAAAGTACACAGGTGAGCAACTCACCTTTGTATACCGGGACAAGAAACAAAAGGCAAACGAACATTTTGCAATGACACAAGCGACAAAACATTTCCTTTTTGTTAGCTGGGCACAGAATGTGATTTTATTTAAAGCTGTATTTTGACAATTTTGGTTTGCAATGAAACTGAGTTACTGAACAATGAGCTACTACAGCAATTTAAAAGCGACCATAGTCACAACTTCATAACAAGCACTAATTGACATTGAGATGAACATGTTATGTAATTATTACCCCATCTTTGATCATGTTCACATCTTATCACATTACATTACTTTAAACAGGTTTAACTTGTTCATCATCAAAAGTTGCCACTTCTTTAAAAAACACCTTTTTTAAAATTTGCCACCCAATAGGGAACATGTTTAAAATTTGAATATTGACTTTAAGTAAATCATTGATATTGTCTTAATTCTAATAAATATAACGTATTATGAATGGATTATTCCTGGAAAATGACAGTTGTCTATGTATTTTATCTATAATAACAGTAGTACTCTGTAATTCATAATCATGTAATACACTACTACAATTTCTTTCTAAATTTTAAATTGGGGTTTTCCTAACTTTAAGGCTGAGCTGTTCTTTAAAAATTCTTTTATTTTTCCATCAAAATAAAATATGTCTTTTTCCCTGTTTTTAATTTGCTTTTGGAACTATATACCCCATGCTCTCTGTCAATATTTTCTCTATTGATATTGTATTGTGAAACTTAAGCAAAATAAAACTTCATTGCCCTTTTCAAAGACTCATTACTGTTGTTTTCCTTTATGGCAAGTAATGTTAAAAAAGATTTTTCCTTTTCCACTTTATGCTTTCACGAAATATTTGGTTGCTAAAACTATCTTAAGTAAAGACTCCGCTGTCCTTTTATACTTTATATATTTTAAAACTTTCTGTTGTTTACATTGATATTTTGGGTTATCTCCTTTTTATGAATGACATTCTGGATTTGGGACATGTTTTTCTGAAAAGTGCTATAAAAGTGACTGTCAATATAAAATCATATAAAATCATTTTGAGATTACTAATACTATTTCATCTGGTCTTTTAATGACCTTTAATAACTTAGTTATAACTGTAATACAACACTTACAGAAAAAGGCAACAAAACATTTCCAAGCTTAGTATACTCTTTTCGTACCCTTAGTGTATTTTATAAATCCACTATAACCAGAGCATCCTGTGTGATGATAATTCATATCAATGGCACAAAATAGAGGTTGCTTAAAAAGCCCGAGAACACTTGGATGTCGATTTTTTTTTATTTTTATGTCAAATTCCTTAATTGATACATCATTTTAAGCAAGACCGTTTCAAGATCTAACAAAAAATAAAGAAATCTCTTGAAATACAAAATGACCAATGTTGAATAAATTTGGAGAATGTAGGTTATGTGAAATTGTCATGAACACAAATCAGTTCTTATACCGGTCGTGACTATTATCAATTGTGATTATATACCGGCTTTTACTACTCAGTTACAAGATGGGTGCCACTAGTGGAGCAGGAGTCGCTTACCCTTCTGGAGCACCTGAACTGTCCCTTCTCTTTGAAGGGTGTCTCCAGCTTTTGTTTTCAATAAAGTGTTCTATGTTCTATGTTTGTCTTTCGTTTTATTTTGTTGGTCATGGTCTTGTCTATCTTGCGAATAAACGATTTCTGTTATTATAATATCTGGTACTTGATGATTTATAATTTGATATATATTTGATTGCTCTGAAACCATTTATACTGTAGCTGCCTAACTTTGTTGGTGAAAGTTGTTTTTTTTTTGGTTTATTTTTATGAAATCAACACTTTATATTAATCTGATTTGAACTGAACTTCCACCCTGACCTATGTCCATGTCGCTATTCCGTAGTAAATCTCAAATTTCGCCCGTTTTTGTCCTCATTTCTGGCACTCCTACATATGGAACAGAAAGACTCGTGTCTCCGATGTTCGCTTTGATATCGATTTTAATGCAAACTTATGTAAAACAATATGTGAAAATTTCATCGACAACTGGGCTGGTAAATACCATGAGGTATTCAGACAAACCAGCAGTGGAATCGACCATTATGTTTCAAAGTACAGTATTTATCAATACTGTACATATATTTTGAATTCCTGTATGTTGTATGCATATATTCTTAAGAACTAAATTACCACTACCCCATTGTATATAATTTATAGTTAAAGCTTATACATAAGCCAAGAGCTTGTTTCCACTTTAAATGCGATTTTTATAACGGGTTTTGGCTGCTGTAAATGCAAGCGCAATAATAAGCCAATAATGGATTGCATTTACTTTTCAAGAAATTTTATTTTTAATACTACAATTTTATTGATGGGTTCGAATTGTCGGTTTTCTAGATAAAACTGATTCATGGGCTTTACCAACTTAGTGTTGGGTTTCTCTACCTGATGTATTCTATTTTATCAAGTTTTATTGTTTTGATCTTTACTTTTTTTAATGTACAATGCACGATTCATTGATTATCTCATCTTCCGAAAAGTCGTCGTCAAACTTTGCTCTTCATCTTGAATTAAGTAAAGATGAAGGCTGCAAATAAAACTATATGATTAACGTGATTTCAACTTTCAGATTGTCAAGAACGTCCCGTTTATTGGTAGTAACATTCCAGCGAATAACGTTTAGATTTTCCAACTTGTATTTTTTTCAAGAGCATGTGTCCAAAACAGCCAATTTCTAGACAAACCTTAGTCATTAACATAGAAACAGGTATATGTTGCTCCTCGGATGAAGTCATCATAGCATAAATTTTATGGTCGACAGCACAATCTTGTCGGCCGATACGGAATATATATTTAACAGATGATGACGTATCTTTTTCCATGAATTTGTGAAACAGGCTTTTCAGATTCAAAACCTGGTGGTTGTACTCTCTTTAAGCCTTCCCTTTTACCGTAAATTGACAAATAACGGAAAGGAAAGTTAAGAAAGCAGATCATCTAAATTACCCCCTGTTTTAGGGGTCCGCATTGTTCATAAGTTTTATATTTGCATTATGCATATTATATGTCCGTCATGGTCGAGCTCTTCAGATCGCAGTGTCCTTTGATTTTTTTCTTTTTTATCTGGCCGTTTTCTTTGTTCCTTCAATTGTTAATTGCATTAACATCTAGTTTTGTTACCTTACAAGGAGCCCAACAAAAATTAACTAGAATTGAAATTCATAAAGCTCGAGTGTCATTTAAAAAAACTGGAATCAGACCACTCAAGTTAACTTGCTTTTTCGTCTGGTTCATCATATATAAATGTTTGATGCGTAGTTCTCTCTAAAAGATTTTTTTTATTCTATTCTTAGATATTAACCTGTACTTCGCTTCGTCTGTCCATGGCTTACCAAGAGTTTTTTGTTGCTTTTACTTATTGGAGACAAACGCTGTGTCAACGCCATCAGTACATATAGGCACAAATCAATAAAAGACAGTTGTAAAAGACAGGAGGGAGGATACAATTTTTATGTGCCAGCGGTAATCTACACAATATTTTTGTAGATTCTTCGGTGAATTATATTGGGAAACATGTATCATTTAAATTGTACAGTGCAATTTCAAGGGAACTTATTGACAAAAATGGTGAAATTCCCGCATAATGCCAGACTAAGACATGAAAGAACTTCCAGAAAAAATCTTATACCGCAGTGGAAATTTAAAACCTCTGTAATTATCTTACTTTCTTAAAATAAATAATTATATAATATTTTCTTTGTAGTAAACTGAAGATTATGATAAATCCATATGATAAATGAGCATTTTATTGACGATCAATTGACGAATTTCAAAACAGATGGCTACCATAACATTTTATCGGAGACAGTGGCAAAAGTGAAAGAATTAATCGTTTTTAGGTAATTTTAAGTGTTAATGGCAACTTATCTTGGTAAAATTGTAAGTGATTATGGAAACTTAAAATAGCAATAAAGGTCGAATTGGCTAACTTCGTTTGTAGAAATAAAGATGCTGAATATCCTGCTAATACAAGTTATAATGATATTCATCAATATTGTCCTCTCTATAAAGGGTATACTGTTGTTACCAACCAAAATTGGATATTAAGAGTATTTGTTCATAACGGAAGCGTATAGATTTACATTTTCCTACCTTTAAATGTGTGAAAAACGAGTTTAAAAGGAGAAGGAACCTTAAGGCGCATATTTAGCTTAAATTTTAGATTTTGTAACACAATAATAAGTCTTTGTGGAAATGCTGTTAAATGATTATTAATTAGTTGTTCTTGTATACTTTTCGTCATTTCGACAAAACGAAAGGGTATTTGACTACTTGAACAAGAATTTAACATGTTTTGCAAAAATACTGAATTGTTAGAGGTGTTTCGATCAAAATAGATATGATTGCACCAAAATATCACGGACATATGTAAACCAAACATTTGTATTAAATAAATCTTTAATTGTGCAATGTTTGGTTGTGATATTGTTCTGCAATCTATACACTCCGACAGAAGTTAAGCGCTACCTTATTCATTTTCGAAATATTTTTTTAAATTTATATTTATAACATGTGGTTTTAGGACCACATATTTATCAACATAAACTTCAATTTGACATGCGATACGTCATCAATTGATTATTTTGTGTTGTGTAAAAACCGGTTTTCAGATAGTATGTAATTACACAAGGAATGTTCGTCAATTTTTAGTTGTAGAGGTTCAGATTGTGCAAAGTTATTGAAAAATTAATGGTTAGGCACAAATTAGGTATAGCGGAAAGATGGCAAGCAATTGGCATGTCACAGACTGGTTTTAGCAACAGAAAGATGGCACAGCGTTTTGGTGTGCACCATTCTGTGGTTGACCGTCTTATGGATTGTTTTCAAGCGTCAGGTACTGTGGAGGATCGTCCGCGATCGCGTAGGCCCCACAAAACTACCCCAAGTGAGGATAGGCTCATAGCCCGTCGTGCCAAGAGGGATAATTTTACTACGGCTGGTTGTATACCTGCCGGTTTGCCTTTCGGGGGCCATGGGTCTGTTCAGACTGTAATCAGGCGACTCAATGCTCAGCATTTGCGTGCTAGGAGACCCATAAAACGACCGGAGCTGTCAGCACGCCATCGGATAGCTCGCTTGAATTGGTCACATGACCTACTGCAGTGGAATATAGGAAACTTTTTACCTTTTCGTTGGTCCGACGAGAGTCAGTTCAACTTGCGTCCTGTGGACGGTCGTGTTCGGGTCTGATGGCAAAGAAACACCGCATATCTCGATGAAAACGTCATGGGCACAACAGCCTTTGGTGGGGGTGGTGTCACTGTATGGGGGTGCTTTTCTTTCAATTGTAAGTTACCTTTGCACGTTCTTCAAGGTAATATCAATGGCGTTGGTTACCATGTACGTGCTTGACGCGCATGTGGTGCCACATTTCGACAACCACCGACTGGCCGACAGACCCATGTTCATGGACGATAATGCCAGACCACACCGGGCTCGTTTAGTACGCGCATTTTTACAGCAGGAGGCAATTGATACCTCCGAGTTGCCTGCCATGTCCCAAGACATGAACCCAATTGAACCCGTTTGGGATTTTATCGGTCGGAAATTGAACCAGCGCGTTCCACGTTGTCGCAATATTGCCGAATTGACAAACGCAATAGTGGAGGAATAGTGGAGATTTCCACATGACCGGCTTCGTCGTCTGGTTCTTGGAATGAGGAGGCAGGTACGGGAACTTGAGAGAAATCCTGGTGGTTATACGCGTTATAAATTAAATTTGTGCGATAAAGCTGCCTCATATGTTCATTTAAAAGTTCTAAAATTCTTATGACCAATACGTTTTCTTAAATTGTGAAAACTGATTTTTCAGAGTGTCTTGGTATAAATTTAATTCTATTTCCATTTTTTACATAGGTGTAAAATGAAAATTATTATTAGAATAATATAGGGTGTATTTTTTAAATTTATATGCATGTTTGATAGTTAAGTATCAATCGATGGCCTACATATCCAAACCACAACAAGAATGTGGGAGGAATATAATACCTAAAATACCATGTACTAAAAAAACAAAAAATGCCAACTTGTTTTAAATGCCATCTAGGAGTTTCTGTACAATATACTAACATATTAATTCGGATTTTTTAAAATGAACAGAAGCTACTAAACATTATTTTATACTAATAGTTTAAGATCAATATGCAACCACAATTACGCACAATAAAAATCCGTTAGACTTTGTTATGCAACAAAAAATATGAGTACATTTCATGGTTTCATTAAAATCGTATTGAAATTCAGTTCTTATTGTTTCTTGTCTCTTTTCACTGCTGGGTAAGTTCACAAAATCTAGAAATAGCAACGAATTGATAGCCCTTATGTCTACAATGTAAACATAGCGAGAAAAATATTAATATGTACTAAACAAACAAAAATGTCATCATATTTCAAGTGCAATATCTGTTGTGATTTACAAAAGTTTCCTGCTTACTTTAAAAATAAAAAAATAACCTTTTAATAAATGAAATCTTACTGGAATATTTTGTCCACCTTGCACTTGTTATAAGAATTAATTTCGTTTTTCATTTTTATTATAAGTCTTTCTAGAGAATTTTACAAGATTAATTTTAATGGGGATAAAAATAATTAGAAAACGAGGATATGGGCATCGTGCCATTTCTCCGTATCAACATGCGAAACTCTTATTTTATATGTCAAAAAAGTATTAAACAAACCTCACCAAAGAAAACGTGTACACTTAAAATGAAAAGCAAAATAGCCACTTGTGAAAATGTAACAACACCTACAGCAACGACTACATCAACGGTAATACAAAGGGTTTGTCCCCGTGCTTGAATGCTCTGATTTAACCTCGGTGGTGTAATGGTTAACGTGCTCGCCTAGAGTGCAGAAGGTCGTGGGTTCGCTCCCCCGCCAAACAAAAGACATTAAAACTTGCATTTGCTGCTTCTCCGCTAAGCACGCAGCATTTAGGAGAAAAGGCAAAGACCGGTTGGTCCAGAGTCAGAATTATGTGTCTGGGTAAAGTGGCTAGTCTTCTTGCGGACTGTTGCTTTCGAGAATGCAAGTTAAAAATCCGGCTCAGCTTGTCGGTCTAGTAAAAAGCAGGGTTCATTCATCATCATATATCATTAATATGCTCTCGTCCTGAATATGCATGAAATATTTGCCGCTAAACGTTAAGCACCATTCAACCAATCAAACAATTTAAGGTACTAGAATTTAGTTCGAAAGGTACAGTGTTCATTTTTAAACACTGTTTTGAAAAATTCCCTGTTATCTTTATATCTGTCTTATCAGTGTTTATTACATCATGAACTGTATATTTCAGTAAGTCAATGACTGGAACTCAACATTCATAAAGTTTAACTGATCTTCGTATGTTTTTTCCCCTAGCGTGTCCGACGACGCCTATCCAGAAAAAAATAATTTGGCTTTTGAATATTTAATAAATATGTATGTTAGCTGGTGATTCAATAGACAATAATGTACTGAGGGCTGAAACTTTATATTTGGTAGTATGGTAGGTATGTACCCCTAGGTCTGCAATCATAATTTTTGTGCAAAGCAAGGGTCCACTTGATATTTTCATGGAGTAAATTTAACAAAAAATTATAAAAGGGATTCCTGCAGTTCCTTGAAAACATTAGGTTCTTGGTTTGTGTGGTACAAGAGATCCACAAATACTTAAGGTAACAATAACTTTTATTCTGACAATAGGCGAAATCGAGGGGTCAAAAAGCGAAAATTGCACATTTTGCAATGTGATTTTTTTAAGCAATAATATTTTTGCAGCATCATAGAAAGTTAGAAGCATCACATTTCATATGCATGAAACATTTTAACAAGAAGCCCACACGTCACAGAATGATGGGTTCATAAATGTAATTTTTACCACCGATAGTTTATAAAATTGTATAATTTATGTCAAAAATAGTTTAATATGCACACGAGTTCTTTTTGGTACAATTTGATGGACCCACAAAGGGATCAATCCTACCATCATTAGCAATTGATGAAAGCATAAAAATGAGTTTTTTTCAACTAAGGCCGCTGTTGCCATGGAAACAAAAAAATGTTTGCTTTTAAATTTTTACTTTACAATTATTAAAACTGAAAAAAAGTTCAACAAATTATATAAGACAACATGAGTAATTGTGTATTGAAGTTTTAAAATTTTCAAAATGGCATCGTTGGCATAGAACCATGTCAAGTCTGGAAAATGAAAAATTACAGTTGCTTAACATCTGCCGAGCAGATATAATATTCAATAAAAGTTTAGAACTCTCATGCAAATATTAACGTCACTGTAGAAGTTGGGTTCAAAATTCTGATGTTCTTGAAATCATCTTATAAAACATGGGATATCACATCCTACTTTTACGGAATCGTTGTAAATAAAGCTAGGAAATTTTAACAAAATCCACATGGTCTTAATAAACTTAAAATCCGTAAAGGATATCGTCACAGCATTATTATAAAATCTTTAAATATGGTTTTTATTGGAACTAATGTTGACTTTCTTGTAAATAGCTTAAAAGAAAACTAAAGGGTTTATACCTGTTATAACATTTTCTACTTCCTGTCTATACATATTTCACATTGGCATTTGGACAACCCATGTTTTCTTTGACTTCTAATAATATTTGAACTCTAAATCCAATTGGACGTGTTTACATTGACACCGTAGTGAAGAAAAACTTAATTTTCTGATCGGTTGCTTTTTGATTTTTTACTAGCAGACAGTGACTGTGAGTACACTTTTGAGGTCGATACTTTTGTTGCATCTTGAATTAAGTTTTAATTATATTTGTTATTGGTTGTCAGTATCAATCGCAAGTGTTAAATCCATCTAAACCGATTTTTATAGTGTGTTTTTATTGTTGTTTTGTCACACCAGTGTCTCAGGTTAGGAGGAGGATTGAGCGCTCACCAAACGGTTTAATTCCGTCACATACTAATGTGCCTGTTCAAAGCCTGGAACCTGTACTCGAGTGGTTGTCGTTGTTTATTTAGTCATATATTGTTATATGTTCCCTTTTTTGCATTAGATTAGGTCGATTGTCGTGTTTTGTGTATAGTTTCACATTTTGTTTTTCGGGCCCTTTAACAGTTTCCGTTATGATATGGACTCTGGTTCATTGTTGAAGGCCGTAATGGAACCTGTAGAAGTTTAATTTCTTCTGTCATTTGGTGGGTGGCTGTCTCACGGACAATCATGCCACATCTCCTTTTTTATATTTACTGCTTTCGTTTTGGTGTCTTTTGTATCAGTTCCCCACTGATACAGGGACTTATATTTTTCTTTGAGTTTGAATTAGGAATAATTGTGTTTGAATGGAGAAATCAAATGTTTTAATAATTTTGGAAGAGGAAATGGGCCTTGATTTGATGCCTTTTTACAGATGTTTGGAATTTTTTTTTAAAAATCCACACTTGATTCGTGTCAACTGTAAAATAGCTTGTTATTCAGTAACAGTAGAGTTATTGATGTGTTCTAGTGTTTTTAACCAAATTTTGCATTTAAATAGCCATGAAGTGTTAGAACAATCTTTTATTAATTAATTAATTTTAGCGCCCTTTTATGATATGACTGAATATGTAGCAATTAAAATTTGCTGCAATCAATTTAGCTGAATCTTAATCATTATTCTTATGTTTGATAAGAACATTACAGTATAGGTCGTTTCCCCGAGATTCCATGATATATAACTTCTTTATTAAAACTTTAAAACGTTAAAATGACTGAGTGGGATGTTCCACAGATATTAATTATTTTTCTATATTTTACATATGTTGCATAAGTAGATGGTGAGAACGGTTGATTATGTCGCCATTGTGATTTTGACACTGCGATTACTAATCTTGTAGTTACCGAATCCTGATTTCTGTGTTTGAAGGAAAGGTATAAGGCCAGTGTTGTATACCCATGTGAGAGATTCGAAGTGCATAGTCCAAATAGACAAGACAAAATTGAAACAAAGTAAACGATAAAATGAAAACTAATGGAACAAAGGCTTGGAATCTAGGAACACCTTTACAAAAAAGATTGATTGAGAAAGGCTTAAAATATCATTGGAACAGAATAGAAAAGAATAATTCAATAATGTTTATATAAAGACATTTTATTATGCATGACATACAGTTTTCATATAATGTCTAAAATTTCATTACTAGTTTTAGTGTATGGTTTATTGTGTTTCATCTAATATCGATTTAAGCGTGTCTTAATCTTAAGTTTGATTCAAACTACACAGATATTTAAGCACCACTCTCAATAGATGCAGTATTGTTAATCACGATAAATGCCCTTATTTGATATCGAATTGCAATCATATATAAGCATTTCCGAGCATGACAAAAAAGTTTTGTCCGAGCAGGTAGATGGATGATTAGACGACACTTTTTGTCCAACTATCTTTTCATCTGTATTGCATTAAACTGATATTTGATTGAAATGACACTCGACATGTAAAATATATTATACACAGTCTATTTCCGATTTAATTTCCAGAAGGACTAAGATCGGTAAGTGTAGTATTTAGCCCACAAAATCAAAACTTTACTGATCAGTTGGAAGTAAAGTAAAAAAGAAATCAGAAGACATTACAAAACTTAAAATAGATGATACTTTAAAGAAAGGATATTTCACTTTTATTGAGGACTGGGTTGTCCGATCCTGCGTATAACTAAAATACTGTAAGATACTTTCAGATTACAAAACTTAGAAATGATTATAATCTCACGATTATAACGTCTCCCAAACGAACTCCATATTTGACAATAAGAAAATATGTGGTTTAGGGGTGGAGATCTCAACTGTTTAAGAGTTATTATGGAATTTGTCATATTGAGGGGGTGGGGCAACCCTCGGAATAAAATTTATATTACTGCTGATATCCCCATGTCATATGAAATAAGAAAATATATGGTTTAGGGGTCGGGACCTGAACCGTTTAGGAGTA
>JAULBM010297559.1:0-15117 GCA_032357055.1 Geukensia granosissima | reverse complement strand
TGCTTTATTCCAAGGGCAGATAATTCAACTTAAGTGATAGGGGAGCGGGGGGTATCCTTTGTGAGTTTTGCTCACAGGATGTCTTGTTTATTATGTTATGGCGTTGGTGGTTTCTTTTGATATATTAAAAGATTTTTTCCTAATACGAGATATGGTGTGGGATTGATTTTGGGAGTTCCAGCTCCCCTGTATATTTCTAACTTCTTAAATATCGAAACAACAGTAAGAAAACACACTGGGTCCCTTTAGTGGTAACTTTTTCAAGAAGACTGTCGAATGTTCGGAATATACTACAAAAACCTATGTCTTTATTACATACATTGGACCGCATAAAAGAGGTTTTTCCAGTACAACCAGTATAAGCATTTAAACATGACAATAACCTTCAAGACATTTTACTAAAGAAGAAGCACAAAAGTATGTTTTTCAAACAGCCTAGCAAATGCTAACCATGTAAAGCAAACTAATTATCATTATAATCTGTTTATTCTAGTTTGAACTGAAAATACAAGTTAAAGATATGGTGAAATTTGATATGTTATAAGGGCATTTCAAGGAGTGACCTCAGCATTAGAATCAATACATACAACTTTTGATTTTTGTAATTACAGCTATCAGCTAGTGTATGAGATCTTTTAGCACAGTATTAAAACACTCTCAAAAGTTGCTTAATGAAGAAAAATGGAACAGTTACATTTTTAAATGCTTAAGAATCTGTTGCACTGCCTAAGATTTTTATATTTTTTTCAGAGAAGAAAAAAGAGAAAAAGAAGTATTTCACCAGATTCCCAGGATTGTTACTGGCCTTTACTTATTTTGACCAGAACCATACTGGCTACTTGTTAGACAAAGATGCAGAGGAAATCATTCATACCATTGGTCTTCAACTATCCAGAGCTCAGGTATATTTCACGGTGTCCAGAACTAAGTACAATATTCTACTAATTTCATAACAATAGTCTGAAGGTTCATTGGTCCAAAGGTAAGTAAGTTATAATGTCCATTATTACATAGGTTCTACAGTCTAATGTACATTGATCTAAAGGTTTGTTTGTCCAATGGAGCATGAGTCCAAAGGTCCATTGGTTTGAAGGTTCATTAGCCCATTTGTCAAAAGGTTCATTATTCCAAAGGCTTGTAAATGCAAAAATTAATCAGTCTTAAACAACACAATGCAGATAGATATGATCTATGGGATTCCTGGCAGGAGTGAAGAGGAGATAGGATTTGTTTCAGAAAAATATTCTTGTCCTGATTTTAACTAGGTTGAACCTGAAAACAAAGTCTGGTCCAATATCAACCATTTGAAACTGAGGTGAATCCCAAGCACAGCATGATATGACCTATTGACATTAAAAGTACAAATGAACTCTATAGTAAGTGATGGATATTGTATTTTTTCAGCTTCTTTGATACCTTTACCCTCAAAAAATAACCATGTCCTTCAAAATTTTGACCATTTTTAACTAAAACACAGTAACAGATGAAAAAAATACTGTTGGCATATTTCTAAAAATTCTCAATAGGACTGTTCAAATGAAAATCTCATCAAAATCAAATCACCTGCGAAATTGCATTTTCAGCCCCTTTGACCCATGTATGTGTCACCATCTATTTAGCAGTATGACACACAGGGATCATTTGCATCCAAAAGTCACACTTATCTAAACTGCTAGTCCCCCTTAGCCATTCAGGAGAATTCAATTAAACTTACACATAATCTTCAGTAGCAATTGGAGTATTGCATTTTTAAAATTAAATTGTCTACCCTGGGGGACATGGTATTGCTTGGCGTGAATCTTGTGTTCTTCCTTCCGCCTTGTAAGTGCTCCAGCAGATTTATTTCTCAACGGATTTGGATAATATTTATACAAAAAATTTAACTGAATGATATTTCAAGGGGTTTGAAGATGAGTCCTGTTTGAATATATTTGTAGGAGTTATGCCCCTTAATCACTTAGAAAATTGATAAAATATCCTTGTAAGTGCTCTAGCAAATTTGTTTCTCATTTGATTTGGATAATATGTATACAGCAGCTTTAACTCCATGATACCTGAAGAGAATTCAAAGATGAGTTCTGGTCGAATATTTTTGTAGGAATCAGCCCCTTAATCACTTAGAAAATTGACAAAATATCCTTGTAAGCGCTCCAGCAAATTTATTTCACATCCGATTTTAATAATATTAATACAGAAGCTTTGACTCAATGATACCTTAAGGGAGTTCAAAGATGAGTCCTTGGGGGGGGGAATATTTTTGTAGGAGTTATGCCCCTTAGTCATTTAGAAAACTGACAAAATGTCATTGTAACCGCTCTAACAAATTTATTTCTCTTTAAATGTTGATAATATTTATGCAGAAGCTTAAACTCAATGATACCTCAAGGGAGTTTGAAGATGATTCCTTATCAAATATTTTTATAAGAGTAATGCCCCTTAATCACTTAGAAAATTGACAAAATGTTCTGTTGGGGCTTGTGGCTTAATCTGTTTTCACAGAAATTTTTGTATTTTTGTCATCCAACAACTTGTTTCACCATGCAGTATTGGTGGAGGTCTTCCGAATGCTGTTCCATTTTATGTTAGATTTGTGGTACAGTGAGGGGTAACCATTCCTAAATCGCTACTCCTCCATCACCACTCAACAGAATTCAACCAAACTTAAACATAATATTAGGAAAGTAATAGCGCAAAGTATATTTCAGTAACAAGTATAGTCTTGCACTATTTATTTTAATCTCTTTCCTAATATACTACTCCTTTAGCAAACTCCAAATTCAACCAAACTAACAAATAGTCTTTAGTAGCCAGTCCAGTAATGCACATAAAAATGGTCTGAAGCATTATCATGGGGAGTTATAATGAGTTTCCCCTTTTCAGGTTTGTTTTATGTCCTGAATGCTGAGATATTGATTGAACTTCAGTACTGTAAAATGTTCGTCAAAGATTTCTCCGCTTGTGTTTGTTGGATATTTGTTCTGAAGCATTATAAAAATGTAATGGAAAAAATGGAGTACCATAATGCATTTCTTATGTGCTACTCTTCTAAATCAATGAATTGAATATAGACAAGCTATTAAAGATTCTTTATCAATAGATGTAGTATTGCACCTCCTACTATTTCAACTTTGCTAAACCTTTTAAACCATTCAACAGAAATTAACCAAACATTACCAATACATGTACTTATAAATAGAGATCGTTTTGCCAGAAAATCAATATATTGTCAAAGGTTTGGGTAGCATGGTTTGACACAATAAAAGGTGTGTAACATAGAACTATGTTTGTTGAAGGTGTTCATGGACGGGACAGAGGAATTCACTCAATTCAGTCTAAATTAACACTACAAGACGTCAAAATTTATTAACGCAAATTTATTAAATTGAAATTTCCAAACAACTGAATATAAAAAGCATGGACTGGTTCAGTTCTCTTTATCTTCCAAATTTCTACACATTTTGCTTCAGGTTTACATTGGCTTCATCGGAATATTAAAACTTTCAGTTTTACATGAAAATGTAATTAAGAAATTTGCACAAGAAGTAAATTTTATATATAAAGTCCCTGCACTAAATCAGGATAGAATAATTTAGATATTCTATAAAATATATGGAAATAACTCTATATCTTCTTAAATTCCTTTACTTTACTTTTTAAATTCAAAAAATTTTTAAATAAGCTAATATTTTTCTGTACCTTTCTTGGAACGAGCTTGAATATCTCCTCTGTCAAAGATTCTTATTTGTGCCAGTGGAGCTTCATTTATATCATGACTGGTTTATAAAGTTCAAATATCACCATGTTAATTATGAGATTCTCACTGTTCCCATTGGAGACCCCATGGCAATTGGCTTCAGTGGCATGAAACTTTCAGTCCAGTTAAAATATAAATATCTCACTTAATTACAAGTGATAGTTAACTGTAAAAACAAATGAAGATTTTCACTTGTTGAGTCTCTTTAGTAATACCAGGGACCTTATTCACAAAGCATCCGTTATTTAACGGACCCGTTAAGTTAACAGGTGTGTTAACGGGACGTTAACGGGTGGACCCATTAAAAGTTAAAGTGGTATTCACGAACGTATCCGTAAAAATCTATTTAGCGGATGCGGTAATAACGGATCCGTTAATTATGCAAATGAAGCGTAACGTTGTGTCGAGCGTTTTCATTGGATAATGGTATGAAAATTCTTCATACCCCAATCGTCTATAAAAATAATACAGAAAACATGTTAATGAAACAAATTATTCATATCTTAAACACATGAATGATAAAATTCCGTTCGGCCAATAATTACTTGCACAAGATTTTGTTGACTTACCATGCCTGGCGAGAATTAAGTAATGAAAAATTACAAATAAAAAATTTAACTCTCCATTATTTCCAATAAAACACGAATAAATTTTTGTTCTGTCAGCACAGTTATTTCTGTAAACCAAAATGCTAGATACGGATTAAGGCTATTTTTAGATGCTGTGTGTTTTTGTCGTGCTTTGTTTTGGTGTTTCCTCGAAATATAGTGTCCTTTCAACAGGCGCACTCTTTGATTTTCTCTCGCTCCAGAATTGGCATTAAACATTGTGTCCAACGTATTTAAAATCAACATCAAAAACTTGGTTGCAAGTTAAGACCACCCTAATAAATTGTCAGAAGGTCACAAAACATCATGAATTTTTATGACTTGTACATGTAATTTTAAAAAAATAAACATTTAGAACTTTAGATTTAAGTTTAAAAAACATTACTAATAAGCTTCGCCTATTCCTTTTTAGTGCAGAAAAGGTTGTTTGTGAAATAATGGTGACTTCTTCAAATTTTAATAGTGAAATAGTATCACTCGCAGACGTAAACGAACCTGCGACAACAATGTTTAGAAAGAGTTATGTTCGGATTAAACCGATTGGCCATGATAAACAGTCTTGAAAAAACGGAAGTTTTTAACTCTAGCATGAAAAAGACAATTTTAATGCAAACTTCATTTTTGAAAAGTGAAAAAATTCAATACGCAGTTGATTGTTACTTAAACTTTATATTATTTAAGAATTTAACAGGTGCCTGGCATTTAAACATAAGAATACAGAAGCTATGGAATGGTCTTAAATATGGCGAGACAAGGAACTGTGTCTCCTCTTAAATCGCTGGAATTAGGAAGCAAGTTGAACGATAAAGACTCAGCCTTCTAAGAATCTTATTATTTTTTAATTCCGATAAACTGTTACATTGAGAGGTTACTCCTTGAAATGTACATACAGCTTACCTAAATTTTCCATATTTATTTAACATTGGTAACTTTGTATTATGAATTTTTCATGGCCTAGCCTTTTGAAAAAAAGTTGGATTCCAACTGAGTAAATAGTTTCAGATGAGAATTTTTTAAAAAATCACAAATGATCCCATGTTAATTAAAGCTCCTATATAATATAGAAGGGATGCAGCTAGTGTCCTTTCAAACAAAGCTTGATTCTAACTGAGAAGATTTTTCATAACTTCATAAAGGGTCCTATGTTATACAAAATTTGATCGGGACAGTCATCTTAGATTACAAGTGATGTAATTCGATAATTCTGAAAGGATCGACCTAATTTGTTCCAAATGAGCAAAATACTTCTTGATAATATGATAATAAATGAATTTCCAAAGGGGCATAGGTTAAACTTATTTAAGCGAAGACGGCTTCCTTGGTAACAAAATGGAAATCATCCAAATCACCTCCATACATACCAAATATTCACGGAGGAGAATTTTATGTTGAACTTACTGTGGAAAAAGTCTTATAATTATGGATGCAATCGGAAGAATCACTATCCGATGAAATATATCGCCTTCCACGAAATTTTGACATGGTAATTGTTCGTAATTTGGACATACGATGTCGTAACTTCGACATAGCAATTTCATCATATGTCGAAATTACGACGAAATATCTTTTCAAGTAGCCCTAACTGGCTTTCGTAATCGACCATATTATCCCTCACGGAATATCCGTTTTTCAGATGAAATTGAAAATATTTGACGTTAAAAATTAGCTGTTGGCTTTCAGTGTTTAAGCTCCTTTAAATTATGGATTTTTCCGCCTAGCAACTTTCATTTTGAAACTAAAATTGTTCAATTTTGGTCACGATAAAGATAATAATGAGACGTCCCTTATGTTCTTGCGCTTATGTAAGATCAAGATATCTAATCAAGCAAATCAAGCATAAATTCCATTAGCAGTCCTATGGTACACAGGAAAAAGTGCCACGCATGTTAAACATGCGTTAAAAAATACATGTTAAATGCATGAATAACGTGTTTTACTTGCGTTTTTACCATGTGAAAAACATAAAAGATAATACATATATATAACATGCGTTAACCAACGCATGTAAATCTGCACATACATTAAACATGAGTTAATAAAAACGCATGAAAAAAAGTTTTACATATTGATTTCATGCCATGCTTTCCTGCCTTTTGTTCAATGCATAAGAAACGTACGTTTTAAAAAACGCTTGTTTTACATTACTTAGTGCGCGCACGTAAAACGCATGGCTGACAACGCATGTTTCCCATGAGTGGTAAGAAATATGCGTTTTCAATGCGTCATCTAACGCATGTCAAACACATGGTAAACACCTGTAATAGTTTAATAATATTTTATTGTATAAGTCACAATGTGATTGGACATAAGTTATACCAACTTAAATTACATTCCTCTCCCTCCAATTGTTACACATACATTGACGGCAATAAATAATTACAAAATAATATATTATATGATTTTTAAGCAGGATCAGTAAAGAGTAAAGAGTAGAAATAGCAAAGGTACATCCTTTTCTAGCTGACTTGAGTAAAACGTTTTGATTGCTTCATAAAGGAACGTACATTTTCGAATATCTTAGCATTTTCCATGTAGATGAGGTCGTCGTTGCCAAAAGAAGTATATTTTCTTCGTTTAAATTTTAAAATATGGTATATCTGGTTGACAGATGCAGCGGACAATAAAAAAAATAATGAATTGCGTCTTCTATTGGGAATCCATATTCACAAGATGGATCAGTTACAACATTTATCTTAACCAAGTCTGCTTTAAGTGAGCTACATTGATGTCTTAAGCGAGTGTGGATGATATTTATTCTCTTTGCCCTTCGCCATAATACCACGGGGCTTTCAGATAGTGATTTTTCATTTTGCTTTTAAAATAGAAACTGTTGGGGAATTCCTGATTGGTAAATCTAAATTGATTCATGCTCTGATGGTTGACGCTTCAAATGAGTTATCAAATATCTGCAATCTACATCGTATTGGTACATAGTCATTTTGATTTCTTAAATTATAATCACTGACGTCCGCAGTCAATGGAGGAAGACAGTTACTTAATATACGCAGGACAAAGTTTGTTATGCATTTTAAATACATTTAACTTTCTGTATTTGCGTCTATTTAAGAGGGTATCCCAACCTGTTTCGAAATATAATGATTCTTTGCTTGAAAAGTAATTTAATTATTGCTGTTATTATCCATCTTTCTTTTTGCTTTTTGTAGTTTACTAATAAAACCACAAGTATACTTTTGATAAAATGGTTCGTTTCTTAACTTTAGAACAGAGGAAGACATAAAAATTTATGAAATAAAAAATTAAATAAATTTATAGTAAAAATATTGAAAAAAAAATAGATTAGTTTAAGGGAAATGGTGCCAGGTACGTGTAGGTGATCTGTATAATCTTGAATTTAAACATTTAAATACTAAAATCTTTTGTTTGATAGAAATTTCATACATCTTCTTCCGTGATATTAACAAATACCATTTCGGTTTTGCAATATGATACTTGCCTTAAGCTTTAAGCTACATATAGCAAAATATAAATAAAGATCGGCAAAACGCGGATGGTTCAGCTGTTTATTTCTTCGTATCGGCTGTTTTAATTTGCAGTCACAACCTGTTGCGGAGAAGACCAAAATCAAATTAAACAAATCTCCCCGAAATTATAAAACCATTCCATAATGGAATTAATTTATTAAAATATCAATTTTTTGTATGGCGCGTGATAAAATAAATGATAAAATACATGTGTATCCTAAAAGTCCATTTCAGTTCCTTAAAAAAATGGAAAAGTTAAGCTGGCGAGTTTTTTGGCTGTTTATTGTTAATCATCATACGTCCGTTACTTGGATGTCAAATGTTAATTACATATGTCCGACCGTTTCCTCGCTTCTCACCATAAAAACGATATTTTCATGTACAGTAACGTCGAAAAAACTCGTGGATAAAACCATTGTTAGGGTAGTCAGTTAATGTCGTTAATGCGATCTACTGGAATGCAATTATACTTAGAATTGCCTGAATTTGGGTTGTAACTTGAAAAAAGTATTAAATTTTTAATAAAAATGGTTTTCTTAGGCGTTAAGAAGTCTATTGTAGTAGATATTTTGATATCCAGTGTGAAATGCTGATATTCTGAAGATGTGTACCATAGGTTTGCTAATGGCATTTATACGTCGAAATTACGAAATCGGTTTGTCGATATTACGACATCGTACATGTATGTCCAAATTACGAACAATCACCATGTCGAAATTTCGTTGGAGACGATATGTTTCATCGGATATCGATTCTGCCGATTGCATCCATAATTATAAGATTTTCTACAATAAATTCAACATTAATTTTTCTCCGTGAATACCAACCTTTATTTAGAACCAATTATCAATGTCCCAATTAATATTAAAAGGATTGATTGACTAGAACAAAAGTTATCTTGCGGAAACCAACTTGTCTACAGGCGCTAACGACGCCGACGACGAAGACGACAGCATCATACCATAATACGACCGCATTTTTGCGGCCGTATAAAAATGTTTGCATAAAAATTGTCTTTTTTTATGCAAGAGTTAAAAACTCCCGTATTTCCAAGACGGTTTTATCATGGCCGATCGGTTTAATCCGGACATAAGTCTTTGTAAACCTTGTTGTCGCAGGATCGTTAACTTCTGCGAGTGATACTATATCGCTACTAAAATTTGAAGAGGTCACCATTATTGAACAACCTTTTCTGCACTGAAAAGGAACAGGCAAAACTTATTAGCAATGTTTCTTTTTCAAACTTAAATCTAAACGTAAGTTCTAAATTACGTATCACTGTTTTTTTTAAATTACATGTATAATTCATAAAAATTCATGAAGTTTTGTGACCTTCTGACAATTTATCAGGGTGGTCTTAACTTGCGACCAAGTTTTAGATGTTGACTTAAATACGTTGATCAAAATGGTAAGTTTAATGCCATTTCTTGAGCGAGAGAAAACCAAAAAGTAAGCTAGTTGAAAGAACAAGACCATTCGAGGACAACACCAAGACAAAGCACGAAAAAAGCACACACAGGCATCTAAAATAGCCTAAAACCGTATCTAGCATTTTGTTTATAGACATAATGGTCACATAATGGAAAGTTTAATGTTTTTATTTGTATTTTTGCGTTACCTAATTCTCGCAAAGCGTGGTAAGTCAACAAAATCTTGTGAAAGTATTTTTTGGCCGAACGGAATTTTATCTTAACGCAAATGAAGTTTTGAATGTGCATTAACTTGATTCGCATTCAATAATTCGAATTGAATTCGCATTACATGTGAACGCACCATTCCATTTGTTTAAGATATGAATAATTTGTTTCATTAACATGTTTTCTGTATTACTTTTATAGACGATTGAGGTATGAAAAATTTCCATAACATTATCCAATGAAAACGCTCGACACAACGTTACGCCTCATTTGCATAATTAACGAATCCGTTAATACCGCATCCGCTAAATAGATTTTTACGGAAACGTTCGTGAATACCACTTTAACTTTTAATGGGTCCACCCGTTAACGTCCCGTTAACTTAACGGGTCCATTAAATAACGGATGCTTCGTGAATAAGGTCCCAGATATAAACGTACTTGTGTCAGTGATACATTTAAAATGTTGTTTAATTGTTTCAAATACCTCACATTCTTTGTTTACTATGAAAGGGTTCAAATCCAAGCTTTTAATCTTAAAACCTCATTGTGCTACTGGTATTTGCTTAACACATAATATATTGTTGATAGACTTTTTAATTTCTAGATCGTTTTAGATACTTTGGATATATGTACATGCATGAAGAGTTTATTCTGTTGTATTTATTCTTATCAACATCATTTATTAGTTATAAAAACGTATTATATCTTAATCGTTAACAAGGATCTGTAATATAACTGCAATTTTTCAGGATTAGCTATCCGTTTACCGGTACGGAATCAAATGCAGAAGTAATTATAAGAGCAAAAAATCCACTTGGGATAGCGGTTGACCAGATAAATGACCACATATACTGGACGGATGCGATATACAAAAAAATCTTTAGGTCCGACCTTGACGGAGGAAATACTATAGAAATTCTGAATGTAACGTATGGTACAGTGCGAGACATAGCATTGGATGTCGAAAATGGGTATTAATGTACATTCAAATTTACAATTTGCTCACTACTCTTTCAGAAAGCAAAATCTTTGAAAATCTTCTTCATGTATAAAGTTCTTAATTTCCCATCGACCAATTTAAACCATGGGTCAAATGACTGAAATGACCAGATTGAAAAAGGCAAACACTTATCACAAAAACAGTACACAAAATGGATTATTGATTGTTGTTTAACGTCCAGCAGCAAATATTTCATGCATTTTCAGGACAAGAACAAGTTATCAAACAATAAATCATAAAAGGGGATAGCGGGGGTTCAAACCGGGAATTTTACTTGCCACAGGATGCCAAAATTGGATAGTTTGGGTAGGGGCGGGAAATTTACCCTAAGCAACTGGTCATTTACGGACCTCTCATTACAATCTGATGCAAATGGATCTTTAACGTGCTGATAGAGTGGCATTCTCCACGGCGGTCCTCCGAGACGGGTTGAGAGTTTATACATCCCGACCAACCAAAAGACGCCTTGTTAGGAGAGCTTTTTCCCTGGCGGAGAAACCTAGTAGCTATTTCTAAATCCTGGCTACTCTCGTGGTGGTCGAGTATTAATATCCCGACCAGCTGACGCCCCTTCAGCAGGCGGAAAAAATGAACGGCCTATTTCTACCCCCTGCCGCCCTCGGGGGAATAAAAGATTTAGCAACCCAAACAAAATAAAACGAAGGGTGAGAATAGGTGCTCCGGAAGAGTAATTTTTATTCTTCTTTTATCACAAAGACACTATCGTGATACTCAATTAAACAGAATGAAGTCATCTACTTTATTATTACCTAGTCACACATATTTTTTCATATTTTTAAGTGCGTATGTTCAGTGTTCGAAGAGAACATTCATAGATAATCCCTGTTTTTTTTCAACATGATTCAAGACACACAGCTATCTCGAAATGTGTTTCATGCAAGACAAAGAGGTGCAAATGCCTGTAAGTGCTAGTTTGCTTAAGAAACATGCAAAAAATTATTGATCCATTAATTCATAGCCTAAAAATAATAATATTTGATATTTTTTTTTAGAATATCGTATCATTTTACAAGAAAAGAGGCTTATATTATTCTATACAGTTTGTTTTGAAAAATGTCTATAAAAGAAAATCATACAGTTTTTTTTAATCTCATTGGTTCAATAACAGTTGCATGTCACATTAAAATTACTCTTAATATGAAATACTAAAAATTTCTTATGTTGAAGCAATTTTTAATACAATTTTGTCCATTTTAGCTCACCTGACCTAAAAGGTCATGTGAGCTTTCGCCATCACTTGGCGTCCGTCGTCCGTTCGTTGTCCGTGGTAGTGAACTTTTCCTTAAAGCTCTTCTCCTCTGAAACCACTGGGCCATTTTGAACCCAACTTGACAGCAATTGTCCTTAGGAGGTCTTCTTTCAACTTTCAAAATTGTGTCCAATGACCTGATCCGAAATACAAGATGACCGCCACAAACAAACATTGTTTAACATAGTATCCTATAGGAAAATCAGTTCAAAAGCTTCTTGTCTTGAACCACTTGAGCCAATTTCAACAAAATTTGACAGAAATTGTCCTTTAGTGGCTCTCTTTCAGAATAATAATCGCTGGTCCCGCCCGCCATCAAAGACGGCCGCCACAACTAAACTGGGTTTAACATTGGACCCTATGGGAAATTCATTACAAAATCTTCTCGTCTGGAACTACTTGCTCAATTGGAACCAAACTTTGGTGAAATGGTCTTTAGAATAACAGAATTGTAACCGGTGACCCCGCCCGCCAACCAAGATGGCTGCCACAGCCAAACTTTTTTTAACATTCGACCCCATGGGAATTTCATAAAAAATCTTCTTGTCTGGAACTAACTGCTCGATTTGAACCAAACTTGTCTTAAATTGTCTGCAAGTGATCCTCTTTCAGAAAAAATATCTGATTACTCTGCCACCCCCTCCCCAACTAAGATGACGGCCAAAACTTGTCTTGGCAACCGTACGATTACAGGCTTCTGTGAGCTTCTAGTTATATAAGTGTACGTTATGAATTATTAAAAGACAGAAACATCACCAAATTTAGAATTTGGACCTGATATGGGGCTTACCGGATCTAACTGTGGTTGTCTATATTGCTCTCCAAGCCTGTTCATTTGAGATATTATATATACTGCAAAACTTAAGACAGGGGAGACAACTCTTAAATTTGTAGTGAAACCTTTGTAAATGTTTCAGACAATATCTCCTGTTAACAGGCAGTTTGGCAAAAATAGTTGATTTGTTCACAGTTTTCACATTAAGATAAATAAACTATAAAAATTTTCGGGGGATCACACTTCTTGGAATATGCATGATATTAAGGTGGACTTGTACGTAAATGATTCCTGTTAAAATATTAATTGTTGTGTTTTCAATTGTTAGTGAAATGATGCAGATGAAAAACATGCTAAACGATCATACTCTAAGAAAGATAAGAAGTTAAGGCAACATTCTCGCTACCTTTGAGTGTCTCGGGGTCCAGAATTAAGCCGGCCGATTTCCTTGCCCGAAAGTAAAACCCATCATAAATGAGTATAACAAATCGGCATTATATATAAATTCGCAACCGTATTTTGGGATGTAAAAGTATCGGTAGAAATGCCGCGCTCTCTGTGCGTTATAGCATCCAATTCCCCACCCCTAACAATAACGTCATAAATTGGCATCATTTGGCAACTGAATTTACCGCATACTGCAGTTCCCACCCCTATTATGAATGATTGCTTATTAACTTGGTCATGGATTATTGCCAACTAGACGTTAACCAACAATCAAATTAAGGTCGAAAAGATATAGCATCATCACCACTTTGCAGTGAACACATAATACATTGGTGGAGAACATTGTCTATCGTTCGAAAGAATTGTCCTGTTTAAATGGATGACTTTCGTTCTACTATTCCATAACCAGAACATAGCGCATAAAAGTTGCACTCTTACACAAGATTGGTGTATAAAGAAATCAATGTTAAAACTAGCTCATTTCAAATAGAAAATAGCATAAATGATAAAAAAAATTCTGTAATGATGCATCAGAGAAAAATGTCAGAGATATAGAACCTTCCGATTACATCAATTTACTCGGAAAGAAAAACGATGAAATCCTACCTTGTTTTATAAATGAAAATGAAAAGATATGGAGTAAATGTCAGATGGCCTACACTCCAACCATGAGAAAAACAGAGGGAATTTACAAATTAAGAGTTCTCCACAAGGCGTTCAACAAGGAATACCATTCCATATATATGTGAATGGATCTAAATCATCCCAAATAAAAAATCATGTATACGTAAAATAATACTGCACTTTCCCGAATATTGTCAAAAATGAAAATGTAATAAAACATAAAACACAAAGACAAATTCTAAAAAAAAGGAACAGAAAGTTACCCATCCAACTTGAGAGCACTTGAAATACAATAGATATACTAAACAAAAATTCACACAAAAAGAAGATATCTCTTTAATGAAAGCGCGCAGTAACTAAAAGGGAACACATGGTGCCATTACTGATGATTTAACACGAGTTGTCGATCACTAATTATTCATTAATAACAAGTTAATGAGCTATTTAAAATCAGGATGGAAATGTTTTATTCAACATTACCTCGCATTATCATAGATATTCAAGATATCTTATTTTTTGTTGCAAGATTGTCAGATATCATCATCTATCATACAAAACATTGCGACATTGTATTGGTTTAACTGCTTTCATGACGTTTGCACAGATTTTTCGTGATTTGTTTGAGTGGCTCTGCTCTTTAAAAGTCCCACCTATCCATAGTAACGGGTGTTAGTGCATAGCAGCGGATGTTCATGTAATTTAAAAAAAAACTATCACAGGATGTAATCAGAAATTGCTGAATTGCAAAAATTAACATTATCACCCACCCCGCCAGACTTTTGACTACGGTAATGTAAGAGTACGGAATAAATATCAGGACTTAAAACAAAAGTTATCCGATACAATAAAACATACTGTCTTTAATTCGGCTGATTGTAATTATCCCTCTATAAAAAGTTATCACCATTGGCGTTTTTCTCGGTTGATTTTTTTTCAATAAAACACCCTTCACTAAGGGAAGTGTGTTTATATTCATGATATTATTAACGTGATTAGTACAACAATATAACAATTTAATACTTCAGTCCTGTATATTTGCGAACATGCTGAAAGTTGATTTCATATTTAGGTGGATGTATTTCAACAACGGAAGATTAGAAAAATCTCGACTAGATGGAACAGAAAGACAAGTAGTGATAAGTTCTACTGGAAACTACGAAAATATAGCCTTAGGTAATAAAATATATAAGTACACGTCTGAATATTAATACTGCAGAGTAAAATTTCGGTAGTCTTTGCTTTTTATTTGTTTTATACATAATTTCAGTCGCACACGTTTACTGTCTGTAATGTGAGAAAACATGGCGAAATTATACGGGACAAGGATTTGCTTTTTTACAATATGAAGGAGCCGATTTAAATTTAAAAAATAAGTCGCGTGTTTGGAGAGTGCCACGCTCCTTGCACGTTAAAGACTCCTTTTGTAGTTTTCCAAAAAAACGTAGGTTTATGCCGCTACAAAAGGCTAAATTTTATGTCCCTACCCATCACTCCCTTTTTCCAGTGGCAGTCAAAAAC
>JAULBM010297549.1:0-15118 GCA_032357055.1 Geukensia granosissima | reverse complement strand
AGCATGAAAACTTGACGCTGGAGATTTAAGAGTCACTGAACCATGCAAAGTAGGTCAAGGACCAATGTCATGTGGTTGGTCATTAATTTCATATCAGGAACTATAAGCACAATAACTTTGATCATTCTAGTATTATTACTTTCAGAGATATAGAGCTTTCAAAAAAACTAAACGCTGCCGCCACAGCCAGAAAGTAACACCTAAGTCTCGCTTTCGTGACTTTGTCGCAGTAAAGACAAAAATTCTAATCTAAAATTCAATACATTTGAGGCTGACATAGAGATGATTTATTTGTGGTATCATGTCGTTAAATGTTTGAAAGAAGCAGATTATTACCTTTCCTCTGAGACGGTCTACAAATTTACTTTTTAAGGCATCTATTTTATCTTGCTGTTCTTTCATCTTTTCTGTTATCTTTTGAATTTGTTTCTCATCAAAATTTACACCTGGAATAGATTAAAACAATTACATTTATTCATGATAACCAATCCCCAAACTTTAATATCAAATATATACTTGAGCGACCAAAACACACATGACTGAGATAGAATATTATTAGTAAATTATTCTGATATTAATATATTTGCCATTTGAGGAATATTTTCATGATTATATCCTATGTCAGGCTTTTGTGAATTGTGATTTTCTGGCTTAAATAAATTACCTCTGCATTTCAACTTTTGCATTCATTTTAAATCAAAAGACAGAATTAACAGTTAACGGTTCATGTTGTTCACTATGCAATAACATTTATAAACTATTATCTGACAAAATAGGAGATGTGGCATGACTGTCCATGTGACAGCCATTCACCTAATGATAGTCGAATTTAAACTTCTACAGGTCTCATTATGGCCTTCAATATTGAACCTGAGTCCAAACCATAATGGAAGCCATGTTTTTCTCTAAAGAAATTTAAGGTTGAGGGTTGGCCATCTTTGATTTTTGCCGGAAGGCTTATAATGTACAAGTCTACCCTTGTTGAAAACCTTGTGGAGACCTCTAGATTTGTGAATAACCATGTTTTTCTTGTGGTTGGATTGCAGTCTCTGACATTTACCCCATATCTTTTCATATTCATGTGAATATGCAAACATACAAATTCGAAATTTGGTATAATATCTTCTCAAAAGTGCATTAATACACTATAACACCATTACTGCTAAATGTACTTCTTTCAAGCACCTCCTACTTAAAAAGAAGTAATTGTCCTATTTTTTGCTTCAATTATAAATGTTAGAAACCACTCCAGTGCAAATGAATGAGATATATGCAGAATATGAGACTGATAGAAACATATGTCCAAAACAATTGAAAAGATTTTTTTCCACTAAGACAGCTATTTGATAATTGATTTACATTATTAACTAATTATTGCTACATGTATGAATACTTTTACACCAGCTATTTTATCTGCAGCACAAGTACTAGCAGTAAATGATATTATAATGTCAATACCTAGTTTATAATGAAATGTCTGTTTATTTGAAAACAAACATGTTAATAATAAAATAACGGTATAAAATCATTGGTAATCTCTCTAAGGCAATATACTTTTAGTGTGCTGAATTGTTTTTTGTTTACATTTGACTTCATTTTCCTGTGCTTGAACTTTTTACCAGGTAATAAGTTTCAGATCATCATAGAATGTAAACATATTATACATTATGTATGTGTTCGTGTGTACAAATGCTAATGGTTCCTGCTTGTGCCAATGTAATGCTGTTATCATGATTTTAGCAGCATAATGAAGGTATTGACATGTAACAAAGACTTGTAACAGTTATATTAACAACTGCAATTCAATAACTTATCATCCCCATCAATCATAACTCTTACAACCTTCTGAAATTTGATTGACCAGTACCCTACTGCTATCTTACCAACAGAGAAGTCAACATGAAATTCAGCACAGTGGACAACCTTTACATTGTCAGAGTCCCGTGCCATGTTTGCTAAATACCCTGAAAAGAGAAAAGAAAATACTAAACACATTATAATTCAATTCTTTGAAAACTTCAAATAAATGGCTCTGTAGTTGAAACTATTGTTGCTACAACAAACAAGAAATATGCGGAAACCACATTAAAGCCAGATTTTTCAATGTTATAATAATTCTTGCGTTGTGCAGTACCTTACATATATATCTATTAATGTTCCAAATATCAATCAATTCCATTCAAAAACATCTGAGTTATTGTCAGAAAACAAAACTTTAACCAAAACTTTAACCTAATTGTGGACGCCGCCAGCCTGCCATACCGACCAACGGCAATCTAATGGACGAAATTTTTCGTTGAAAAATCTGGCTAAAAATGCTGAAAGCAAGAAATATTACATCAATGAAATATATAACCACACTGTATTATTTATTTAACAACTAAACAAGTTTCACTGGCTCCTTCATACAGTGTAAATATTTCTCAACTGGTCTATTTTGCCCATGTATTTATCAATATTTTAGATATTAATTAATGGAATCTTTGTATTAACAGCAAACTATTAAGTCATGATTTTGCTACACCATAAATTAGTTAAAAAATTTTCCAAATTCTATCAAAAATATAAAGATGTAATATTTTTGTTTATTTGCACCTGCAGAAAATTGATGAATAAAAATTGGAATATCATTCCTAAACTTTAATGGAAGAGTGGTAGATAAAACCTGTATATATAAACACAACCATTTGGGACTTGAATACATGTAGTCATAAATTTTTTTTTTTAACATTGTTTTAAGATCTTTGAATATTGTCTTCTTTTGTATCAACATTGAATGACTCTCTCCTCAATAATTTCATCAAAACTAATTTCAGTCAATATTTTGTTGAATTTTTGTCCTACATGCTGTTTATAATTATTTTTATTTTTGGTACTTGAACAATCTTTTTAATGATATTTTTATATTAAATCCAGCTAGATGTGTTAGATTGATGTCATAGCATTAGAGTACTGGGTTTGTTATCAACTGTGTTTGGATTTTGAACTTGCTGTCAGAAGCAGCAAGTACCTTTTTGAGGTTGATACATTGACTCTTGTTTTATTTGTTATTGTCTCAGTACTATGTGTTGACTTCAAAAGTAAAATCTTATGTTGTCAGATTAGTCTGTTTAATTACGTTTTGTCACACCAGAGTTCCAGGTTAGGAGGGAAAGGAGGGGGGGGAGTACTCACAAACATATTTGACCCCACCACATACTTTAAGTGCCTGTCCCAAGCCAGGGGCCTCTTATCCAGTGGGTGTCACTGTTTTGTTTTTATGTTTAAGTGTTACTTGTTTTACATTGGTTACTTATTTGGCTGATGTTTGTTACATTTGAATATCATCACATTTCATTTTCAGGCATTTTACAGCTTGTCATAGGGTGTGGACATGTGTCCATTATTGAAAGCCTTAAGGCAACCTGTTGAAGTTTGAGATTTAAATGTTTGGATGATTGTCTCACAGACAGGCATCTCCTTTCACTATATTTATTTATTAATCTAAACTTGGCCATTAAAGAGTAGACTGAGTTAATTGTAACTGCTGCCAAACCTATCAAAATATGTGAATCACATCCATGCTTAATCAGGGTTTACACCCCAACAAACTGACAGAAGATCCAATCATAGGCATTTAGTCGGAAGCACCCAACAAAAAGATGATTTCACTTTTGTGTTGTATGTGTGAAAGTAAAAACAGACTGTGTTGAGGATTTTAAATTGAAGGTCATGATAAAATAAACTGTGCTGAGTGGAGGTTGAAAAATGAGTTTGTTGTTATTTTCAGGTACTGGAATGTATGTTGGAAATATAGTTTACATCTTTCCAACACTGTGAATTCACTGATTGTTATCCTTATATTTGGCTTACCCACATTCAATATGTCACAAACTGTACATTTCATTTAGTCAATGAATATGATAAGAAAATCACTTAGTTTAAAGATCGTTCTATTTTTTGGCCCCTAGCATGTGTGATGCAGTTTATCCAGAAAAGCTCTTTTACACACAGTTAAATTTGACTTTTAATATATGTTATTAGCATATGTAAGTGTGGATCATGTTTTTCTGGCATTTATTTGATATTCTATCTTTTAAATATTAAACTAATGAATCAGTAATGTGTGTTGAAGGCTACAATCAAAATCTTTGAATTCATTTAGGTAAGGCAACTACTGGGCATTTTTAATGTTGTTTTTCTATGTGTACATGAGCACAGACTGAACCCCTTTTCCAACAACTCAAACATATGTTATAGGCCCTGTGCCTAGATGATATATTTTTATAATAAAAAAAATTTGAGCAAGTTTCATGAAAATCAATGATGATTTGACAAGCAGTATTTAAGTTTAAAAAAGTTAAACATTAGATGAATAAGACAATGACAGATTGTGACTAGAATATCTTTCCACTTTGTCACAGGCGAGACAATAAAAGCAATCACTGTATGAAACATATTCAAATATTATAGGTAGTGTGATTAATAGTCCATGACTTCCCACATCTAGCAATAACTGAATCTAGTTGTAACCGACCCAATCTCTTCAATTTAGTATGATAATAAATGTTATCAATTTTTAACAGTTTATATATTTTTCTTGAATTTAAAGAATTAAATTTTCTGATGATCTTGTTCACAACACAAGGAAGAGAAATTTTATTAAATATATGGCTTTAGAGTCAATGACAGATAGGTCACCGCTGACTCTATTAAACATCCCAATGACAAAACTAGGTCACCTTGAACTTGTTTTATACCTGTAGGTGTTAAATTAATTACCTGTACTTACTTACAGGTAATTCAGAAATAATAGATGACATGGGGATCATGACCCATCTTTTCATCTTTTTCCTTCATTTCCGGTTGGAATATAATATATAATACTTTGAACTAAATATGAAATATACAATACAGATGGTATGAAATTAATGTAAAATGTTACACCAGGTATCATATCACTTTGTCTGAAAAAGTTGGTTACTAAGTCATTTACCTAAAAAACTAATTCTTCATCTAAATATAACTTCATTGAAATCTATTACAGCAAGAACGTGATGAGTACTTAATTTGCTAGGCACTTCTAAATACTTAGAAGACGTAAAAAAAATTGAAGACATGAACTAATATCTTAATATAATAAAATTAAATGTAATATTTTCAATGGTGCTCTTATACATAAAAATACATTTATGTGATGACATTTAAATAGTTTAAATTCCTCAACTGGCTTGTCTATGTTTCAAAATAAACACATACATGTACATATATTTATTTTTGTTATTTCAATAGTAAAATTACATTTATGGCATTGCCAGAAGGAAAGATTAACCTTTTGACCGCCCATCTGATGTCACCAAACATTCATGTGAAAACTCCCCATTGACAAATTTCTTATGTAATAATCCCTTTGTCAACTTTTCTCCCACATTCAACAAAAGGTTTGACAAATACTTGAGCTATGTCCTCAAGTGCAAGTAATTTGACTGTAATAAATATGGTAGCAGATGTAATTTAGTATGCATGCATGTATGATTTTATAGTCCTAACAATCACCAGTATATGCAAGGTACATGTACATCTATTTATAGATGTATTGCCACTGGTTCAATGATTATATACATATAGGTGATACAATACAACTGTATGACAACCATAGTAAACAAACCACATTTCTAAATTAATACAAAAATTTACCCTTTTTGTGTATTTACTGTAGAGTAATTACAGGAAATAGGTTCAATATACCAGAGTACTGTAGGGCCATTAATATTTTACACACTATATGTACATGTACCATTATAGAAAAAAAGTTTGAAAACAATTTTTAAACCATCTAAGTGTATGACCATACATGTACATGAATTTAAATCTATGCACCTTACATTTACATATGGATTTAGCATGTTTATTGTGTAAAAAATCGCAAAATCATTGATTTACAACAATCAGATGCACAACATGATTTTATGAATCATGATAAAATGATCAATTTGTAAATTTTGTGTAAGAGGTTTAACCCTAAAGTTTTCTCTGACAATGAAGACAAACTGTGTTGACCTTATTGATAATGATTTATCAAATATGAGAAAACATCTTGTTGGTCATGAAAGATAAAACAAATCATTGCAAATAATTACCACACAAATATCAGCTTAATATTTACAGAAGTCTTGAAAATGGCACAGAAATTTGGACACCATTGTTTTCATACATAAAAATTAAAACATACACATGTAAATGTATGATGTTTGTTGTTTTTTTGTACTTCTTCTAACTCAATGTACAAATCAGATTTCAGACTTTTAATAGTTAAACTGTTTTTTGATATTGTATGTTTTTCCCTTATAAAACTATAACATGAAATTAACTTGTAAAAGATCCCCCTTTGCTCAGGAAATGTATGAAGGATCCAGGGTTTGATATAACCTGACCAATAGTTTATATTTTTTGAAAAAAAAAACAGCTCTACTGTTGCATTGACACCAAAAACATGAGAAGGTTAGAGGCAATATATCTAATGATATGTCCACTGATGATTAATCTATTTGCTGTTACACATTGAACATAGAGAAATGTGTCCATGGGACAAATATACCCTTGTCCCAGCAAACACTTGAACAGGAAGGAGACATAAGATGCACTTCAAAAAGGAGACATGGTACAAGTCACCCTGATAATGCTTTGTAAAATTGAGACATACATGTACAGATGGACAAGGGTAAAATTTAACGCCCCCAATGCCTTAAGTCTGAGGCATAAAATTTGGTTTTAGTATACAAAACTGTACAACTTAATACATACTGAAAAAAATAAATTGAGCCATCAAAATTCTGATTAATACATGCACTAGCAATGTTCACTAAATTAAACCATCCACCAACTTATGTTCAATACTTGGTACATAAACTTTAAGATGTACATTGCATAAATTTGTACATGTTTCATAAATATTCAATATCTGTCATACATTTATATAATAAGATTGGTCACACATGCATAATTTTTCGATTGGTACAGGGACGTATATACGTCCCTGATTGGTAAAACATGAATTTTTAAAGATTATTCACACAAACATGACATATAAAGTTTAAGATTTGTAAAGTATACTTGAAGAGTTTCCTTTTACATCCTGTACAAATCACATATTAAATAATTGCCATAAATGTAACCATAAATGTAAAAAAAAATACAAAATACAAACTTGATCACCACATACACATAAGGAGTTACAAGATTTTAAATTAAAACCTGATATAATATATGTATATTGTCATTTGAAAGACAATCTGGCAAAAAGTTTGGGTTCTGCAGTTGAACAATGTTTAGAATTAAATGAGAAAAATACAATTACATCACAAGGTTTTGAAATTGTTGTTTTTTACCAATATCTCTGGCCATGAAATAAATTACGACTTTCACCCGATTTTGAAAGATAACTTCACAAAAGTGTGCATGTCGATCCATATTTAATTGTGTTATGTTCTATAATTTTATCCAGTAAGTTTAAACATTTTTGGAAATTTGCTCTGTCCAAGTTAAGGAAGGAATTATAAATACCGTGTACAACCGCGAAATAGACCGAACGCCTTTAAGGGTAGAGTGATATTGCAAAATGTCATGAAAGGACCATCCCACGATTTCAGAATGAAAATAACTAAATGCGAATAAGAAAACTTACAATCGAACGCTTCATCTGCTTGTTTACTTGCATCCACAGCAATCATAACAACTCTTTCTTCTCCTTCTGCCATAATTTCTGATGAAAAGTTAAAATATTTTCGATACACAAACTGGAGGTCACAACCTTATTTACGGAAGGCGTTTCTAAATACAAATGAATCGTCGGTGAAATTCCAATCTTTATCCGGAAACGACATGACTGACAGGTGTAATAAATCATGCAAAAAGTGGTACAATGCATTGGTATTATTTAAACTGAATTATCTAGACGTACTAGCCTAATTGTGATAATAAAACGTAAAAATTATTTTTTTTAAATGCAACACAAATTTTCGGTGATTTTTCAAGCCGCTTATAAATTCGCAAAGTCGGTTTTGATTTTGATTTTTGCAACTTAAAGCTGTTGCCGATTCTAAAAATTTTGAATATTAAGTATTGCTAATATTTTCCACATTTTAATTTCTATGTATATTTTTACTATTTTAACTGATTTGTATGAAGATAATAAAAAGAAAGCTAATCCGGATAAGTTTCAGGCAATTGCTATTGGGAATAAATCCGGCAAAAAGTAGGGAAATGGTATTCATTTCGGATGGGAATGAAATATTCTGTGATAATGAGGTTAAGCTCCTGGGGGTGACAATTGATTACCAACTTTGATTTAAAGCTCACATTTTTGACATTTGTGAAAAAAGTCATCAAGGAAGCTAAATGTATTAACAAAACTGGGAAACATCTATCTAAACTGGGAAGGTTAACATCTATCTAATCTGGGAAGGTTAACTATTTATTTTGTTTATTATTTCTAATTTCAATTATTGTCCTGTGGTTTGGCATGTAATACAAAGAAAATCGAAAAAATCCGAGAACGTGCCTTGTGGTTTATAAACGAAGATTTAATAGTGATTAACTCTCTTGGTAAACTGGTCTGGTTTACCGTCTTTAAATAAGAACCTAATAATGATGGCTATGAAAACTTTTAAAATTCTACATAAAGAATCGCCAGTTTATCAACATGATGTTATAAATTTTCAAAATGTATCATGTTCTTTTAGAAAACAAAAACAGTCGAAGTGCCTCAGGTAAGAACCATTCATTACGGTTAACATTAATTTAGATATGCTGGAGCCACATTGTGGAATGAGTTGCCTGATTCGATTCGCTGTCACACAAATTTAAACCAGTTTAAAAGTGTGACCAATAACTGGAATGGCAACTCATGCAAATGTGGCTCCCACAGATATAAGTTTTTCTTCTGCTTTAGTATGTTAATCTAAGTGCTTTTTATGTAGCTTGTTAAATGATTGTCTTGTTTATTTAACCTGCTTGCATGTGTCTTAGTTATAGTGCTTTATAAGATTTCAACTGCTTTTTCATATTGACATTTGCTTAAGCTGCTTGCCTCCTATGTGTGTTTTATGTGCTTTATGTCTTGTAATATATGTGTTGTTATTTATGTCGGCCAAAAGCTCTACAGAGCTTATGTTTGTAATTATTTGAACCCCGACTATAAATAAATATTCTTGTGTTGTCTTGTCTTGACTTCACCTTCCCTGTCTTAAGTGAAATCCTTGACTATTTCAAAAGTGTATATACTTAAGAATAACAAAATGGCATAGAGAACTTGTCTCAGTAATTCATTCGAGATTAACTATATCAAAGGTTAATTTCGAAACTCCATAAGCTGGTAGTTATATAGGCAACCTAATAGTACATTAGGCCCTATTCCATTGTCACGCAACTTTTCTCGGGCAATATGGGATTTAGAACTAAAACTTTGCTCTGTAGTTGCCCTTTAAATCATGGAAGACTATCCAAAGGTTTCAGAATTTCTATGCTTCAACGGGATGAGATGCAGAGTATCCCGAGTGTACATAGTTTTCTTTGTCAAGCAACTCCCCTCACGTGATATGAGATACTGAAATAAAACTTGTCTCAGTAACTTAAGCCTGTGTTCACACTTGTCGTGGGAAACATGTTTTCTGTAAAATACTTTACATGATTGAATACATTAAACATTAAATCATCAATGATTGTGATTGGTTACAATCCTTTGTTATTTTTAACTTTATTCAATCGTCGGCATAATATTAAGGTTTAAAAAAACTATACTAAACTAGTTTGACACTTTACGCCTCAGTGTGACTGCAGCTTTAGACTGTGCCAAAGGCTTCGGAATTTGTAAGTTATTTAAAATGGTTCAGATATTTACCGCTTAACCATATAACGTCTTAATAAGCATAAGAATCAAGTTCAACAGGCATTTCGGGGGGGAGGGGTCAGTCCAACTCCTCATTTTAAAATTACAAGTTATCTGAAAACGGTTACAGCGTGGCTCCTTTGACTAGTTTAATTATACTAACTGCTTGAGCCTATGCAGTTAAATTATCATACCAAGAAACCATAAAAATGAAAAGATATGGGGTAAATCATCAGACTACTCTCCAACAACGAGAAAAACAGAGGGAGCTGGCAAATCTTAAAGTCTCCACAAGGCCTCCAACAAGGGTGGAATACCACTACTTGTGAAAAGCTCAATCGCTAGAATACCTAAAGAAGCAATACCGTATTTCATTTGGAGAACTGTGAAATTCGCCATCGTGCTGAAATTCCGGAGTTCACGAATCTGAATTTTCTGTTTGTTTTTGAGGCGTTCATAATGTCGCTGTACCTTTTTGCCTATTGCGTACAGTCTCTACTCTGTGTCTTTCTCCGATTTCATGCTGCATCCTGTTTTATTTTTGATAAATGGTGTGATTCTCCAGGTTTTCCAGTCATTTTCCATTCATAGTTCTCTCCTTTAGTACAGGAGGTAGATGTTAAATACTTCTTTGGGTTTATTCCTGGTTGAAGGTAAATTTGATGAATTAATGGTTCCATGCTTATGTTGATGTAAGCAGAAATGATATACATAGATTTTGAATGAGGTTGTTCTAAATATATAACCGAAATTGTTCCCCCCCCCCCGTTTCATTGGTGTTATATACTTGTTGAAATTCACGTTCCAAATAGTTGCGCATCATCCGTATCTCTAATTCGCTGTCATGGTTTGATATGATCGTCTCACTATCGAAAATACCGTAACCACCTCGGTGGTGTAATGGTTAACGTACTCGCCTTTAGTGCGGAAGGTCTTAGGTTCGCCGATCCCCGGACATTTAAATGGGTATTTACTGCTTCTCCGCTAAGCACGCAGCATTTAGGAGTAAGAGCAAAGACTAGTTGGTCCAGCGTCAGAATAATGTGTCTGGGTAAAGTGGCGCGTCTTCCTGCGGACTGTTGCTTTCGTGAGCTGGCGGCTCAGCTTGTCGGTCTAGTATAAAACAGGTTCATCCATTATCACTCTCGTCTTGAATATGCATGAAACATTTGCCGCTTGATGTTAAGCACCATCCAATCAATCAATGGAAGATAATACACATGTATACTTAATTAAAAGGTTCCTGAAGATTGATTTTGAAATGAAAATAAAGCCAATATTCCTGAATACCAATCATATCAAAAGTTTTTGCTAATTCAAATAATTATGCTTTATTTGCACGAAAATTTTTAATGTTGACAGTTTCTATTGATAAAGATTTTGATTACCTCATTGGCTTTTGGAAGAGAGATCACTGGTGGCTTTTTCTGATGAGGGAACATTACTCGTGGAGGGTGTAGTGGTTAGTTTTACTATATCGCTATGTGTCTGTATTGTGATTACATTTCATACATCATCTGCATGTGCTGGGGTATTTGTTTCCGTTTCTTTGACATGCCCAAGGGTCTGGGTTCGCTGAATTTTGTACCGACTGGACGTATTTCACTTCAGTATTCTTTCGATGAATAAGAAAAAAGATTGTTGCCGTTTTTCTCGTCATGATTTTGCTGTGGCAATGATACCCCCAGACTGTTTCACAGTTCTCTCCACATGTATGCTCCTGAACATGATTAAAAGTGTTAATCTCGACATCCTATGATTATCTAGAGTAACCAAGTCAAGCAATACCTCACTTTCTATATGTATTCCTATTGCTTCTGCAGGTAATGAAGATTTGTCATCAGATTGCTATACAAGATCATAGTATGGGTTATTACAAGATTGTGCATCACAATTTTTGGTAGGGGACCACCAAATAACCATTCCAACGAAGTTTGGTTGCTCCATGTTTGAAGTTGTTCCATGCAAGATTTTCAAGCGAATTTCCCATAGGGTGTTTTGTTGAAGCAAGTTCGGCAACAGCGGCCATCTTGGTTGTTGGGCGGGGATGCCCTACACAATTTTGGTAGAAGACCATGTAAGGACCATTCCAGCAAAGTTTGGTTGCAATTGGCTCAGTAGTGTCAGACACGAAGATTTTTGAATTATACCCTCCTCTCTATTTTTAGTTACAGTGGCCAACTTGGAAGGAAGGCAGGGATACTGGAAGCAATCTTGTTAGAGGACCACCCATGGACCATTGTAACAAAGTTTGGTCCAAAACTTTGGCTGGGCGATTTAAGAGACTTTTTGTAATTGTTGATAGAGGACAAAAACCAAGTGACGGCAAAAGCAAAAAGGCAAGGTAAGCAAAAATCAGAGGCTCCCAGGAGCCTGTGACTGCTCACCTGGCTTAGAGTTGCCGAATCAAAGGTAATCAATAGTAATGTGAACAAAGATTTACACATTGCTTGATAATTGTCTGCTTGTTTTTCATCATAATAGAAGTCCAATTCTGGTTTCTGAAAAGAAGATGAAAATAAGAAATTCCCATAGGGTCCAATGTTAAACTACGTTTCTTCATGGCAGCCATTATGAATTTCCGATCGGCAAACTATTTACAAGTTAATTACAGGACCATCTTACAATCACTTCTGCTGAGTCAAATTATATCCACTTAGTAGTTTCTGACAAGATGTTTGAAATTTGGACCAATCAGAACACATAATTGACAATGGCGTCCATGTTGAATTTCCGATCGGCATCAATTTCACAAATCTGGTAAAAGACTACCTGCTTAACATTTCTGCCAAGTTTGGTTGAAATCTGTAAAGCAGTTTCTGAAAAGAAGATGAAAATGTGAAATTCCTATAGGGTCCAATGTTAAACTAAGATTCCTCATGGCGGCCATTTTGAATTTCTGATCAGAAAACAATTCACACGTAAACTTCAGGACTATCTGACAATCATTTCTGCAAAGTAGCAATTCAATCCACTTTGTAGTAACTGACAAGAAGATGTTTGAAATTTGGACCAATCAGAACACATAATTTGCCCTGGCGGCCATGTTAAATTTCCGATCGGCACTTATTTCACAAATCTAGTAAAGGACCACCTGCCTAACATTTTCCCTAAGTTTGGTTGAAATCTGTTCAGTGATCTCAGAGAAGAAGATGAAAATGTAAAAAGTTAACAGTTGACCACGACGACGACGCCGACGACGACGGACGCAAAGTAATGACGAATGCTCACATGGCCCTGTGGGCAAGGTGAGCTAAAAAGACATAAATTCTATTAAATCTGTAAATGGAAGAAGTTACACCTGATATCCGATCTCGATATCTGGGCATGATTTTGTGTTGTTTGACTTCCGTGTTTGTTTGTTGAAGTGCTGTGTGCTTTAAGTTTGTCCTTGTTTCATTTTGTTGGCCATGGTCTTGTCTGTCTTAACGATTTCTGTCTGCTCCTTTGGTGTCTTCGAATTTCTGATACAACGGAAGCAGAATTAATATATAAAAAGAAACTAAAAAACACTTATATCAACGGACAAAAACCTAGAAAAGCTCACTATCGCTCTTAAGATTTCTTCTTATCTAGTTGAAACCTTCTGTATAGTGTGTTGATTATTTATCTTTAGTTTCTGTTATTATTGCATTTGTCTTGTCTGTCTTCTGATGAAACATTTTTTGCCTGAGCTTTTGGTATCTTTGAACACTTTAGTCCTAGAACTCTGGAGCTCTGTATAATAACCGTGGGTTAGAGAAGCAACAGGTGAAAATCACCGGGTACCTAAACTTATATATTGCTACAACATTCTAATAACCAAAACAAACCACAGTAAGACTAGTTCGTGGTGCAAGCATTTTCTACAAGAAAACAAATAAAAATTTCTAGATATTTTACCTGTCGATTATATCGTGATATTTAGATAACTACATTGTTTCCACATTCAGTCTGAAAACCCCAGGTCTTTTTCAGATAATCTCCAAACTGTTTCGCTATTGTTGTTCTATGTACCCTAAAATTTAAATTTTCAACTGTTTTACTAGTTTCTGCTACGTTTGGTGAAGACTTACTAGTTCCTGCTACGTTTGGTGAACACAAGAAACAATGCTTATTAAAAATACAGAAATATAGTTACAGTAGAAGAAGATACTGATTATTTTTTTTACTTTATTAAATTAAGCAATAATCAAATTGAACAAATAAATTATTACATAAAATGTTAAACGTTAATTGTAAAACTGTAAAATAATTACCCATTAGGAATTAAATAATGATACATAAGTGCGATGGAGATGTTGTAGCCATGTTGTCCGTTGCACTCGGAACAGCTTCATTTACTTGACGAAGCTATTTCTTGTGTTTTTCTGTCGAGACTGTCAGCTAAAACGACACACGAAACTTGATCGTAAGTTTTGAGCCTTCACTAAGGTTTTAGTGCACACACATTAATTTTTATCCAGTTACAAGTTGCGTACGGATTAAGCAATATTAGTACTTGTGCCTGGGGGTTCGCAGTTTGATGTTTGCAATGTTTTAAAAGCAATAGCAAAGGCATTTATCATTACATTCATCCTACATACTAATTATTTACATAAAGGGGAGATCACTCATTACAAAGTAACAATGGACGACCCGTGATATAACTTGTTGCAATCGTCGACAGACAAAGCAATGTCAATAACATCAGCATTTTAAATTCAAATTCAAATTTTTATTATTCCAATTAAGGGCCCACAAGGGGCAATGTGCAAGAGTAGAGTTACACAAATAAAAAAGAGGGGAAGAGTTGCTTGATTGATAGAAAGACACAATACATCAAATAGAAAATAAATATAATTCATATTCAGTATATAGGTATAAAACAAACACAAGAACATCAAACAACCTGAACATATAAAACGAAAAACAAATATGCAACTATGAAAATGCGGGGCCGACCAAAAACTGAGCGTTAACTAGGGTGGTCTTGAATGGTAAGCAGATGAAAGACACCGCCGTATTGTAAAGGGATAGGCATGAATGGACTACAACTTTCTTTCGAAGAAACTATAGCATATCCAGCTATCTCTGTCTCACGTGACTTCGACAATTATGTGTTTACCTTTCTGATGTTGTCATATTTTACTATAGGGGATAATGGCAATGTGTAATTAAACTTCAATATCTTTTTTGTTATATAACATGAAATATTATCCGACCCCTTGTTTAAAAGACAATTTTTTGCTGCATAAAATGACAACTTTAATACAAGTCTAGGTGAATGATTTC
>JAULBM010297539.1:0-15122 GCA_032357055.1 Geukensia granosissima | reverse complement strand
GGATATACACTCATTGGTGACACGGTCAACTTCCGGCGAATTAATGTAGCGCGTAGACACATATCAAATCTCGTACTACAGCCGAGTTATTGAGGTAGAGTAGCGGAGTCACCCGAGGTTTGACGATTGGTTCAACAGTTATTAAGCTCTTTTCCTTTTTATTGAAGATGTCCTACTTAAGTACATTTAGTACACTGAATTCATTGCATTAATGATTTTTTTAAAGAATTCAAAATTTTTCAAATAATTGTTTTTAAACCTACTTTATGCATCTATGTATGTTCATTTTTACAAATGTCGCGTTGTCAAATAAAAAGTGCGTTACAAACAACTATTCATTAAATACCCACACAAAATACTTATAAATTTCGAGTAGGTGTTCAGTTTTTTCGTATCTCTAGATTTGTAAGAGTTGTCTCCTATATAGGACGGTATATTGATAAAAAGATAATGGTGAAAAAATTTAGGTTTTAATTTTTTTACAAACTTAAGGCAAAAATCAATATTTTTGTTTATTTTATCAATGCGCATCAGACTGATTTTTCTCTCTTGGTAAATATCATGGATTTTTGCGAAAAATTACAATATTTAAGGTTTTGTCACGTCACAGCTTCATTGATACACCGTCCCATATGGTAGAAAACTCTAACAAATACGTACAAATAACGGATGCATCCGGGTTTCGAAAAATCCTTAGGCGCGGTTTTGGACTACTAGGGAGACTGTATACCATATATCAAAAGGCTGAAATCAGTAGTGGGCGAGAAAAATGTGAACATATGCCATAAATGTTAAAATAAACTAATAAGGCAAAATAACTTGAAGTTGGTTGCACAGGTCTGAAATCGGTGTAATATAAAGTGGCAGTTCCCGGAAATATGTTACGAAAATATTTGTTCGGATTGAAGGACGAATGGGTAGATTTTACAGTAAACAAATATAAGCTAAGATCCAAACATTGTAAAATGAAGTATAAATATCTAACAAACAACAAATCTTGTGAAAAGACATCTGCTTTAAATTTTGTCAGATTTGTTTTTTTTTAAATTCACTGCATTATTAGACAAGGAAATGTAGAATACCAGATCTTTTCGTTTAAGCTAACACACAGATATAAAGATCAAATGGTCCTGGCCGTTCTCGAGGATGTAAATGACGTACAAAATACACCTCTTATTGAGCCTTGAGAATGGTTTTTACTAAAATTCCTCAATATTTTGTGAAACGAAGAAGTAATGTGTGTTTTGGAATTACCGTAACATTTTAATAATTGTCTTAATGATTCTTCAGTACAAACAAATTCATTAAATGATAATCAAAAACTCTAAATACCTAATTTAATCATAATGTGGACCATAATGGATTGTGAATTTTATATTTTAAATATATGTTTAGTTAGTTGATAAAATAAAAAATCTGCTTTTTTTCTTTTTTTGTGCAGTATGTTGTGCTTTCTAAAATTTCTAGACACAGTAAAATCCAGACGTATTCCTGTAAAAATCATGCTCTCACGATTAAACAACCGATGAAATAGCACTTGTACCCAAACTCTCAGCCCCCCCCCCCCCTCTGTCTAAAACTCCTGTTTAGCATTCGAAAGAACATTGTAAAATGAGGCTTTTTGCCATTGTATAATCATATCAGTGAAAAAAATGTTACTGATAAAACACTTAAGTTTACGTCTCTCTGTTTACCCTTTAGGGAGCCTTGTCTCCAGTGAAATCTCATAAAATTATTTAAAGAACATTTTAATACAGACTAACATGTTCCAGGTCTATATTATTCAAAAGATTTCATGTAAAATACAAATTCGGATATGTGTATGTATGTTTTCATTAATTCTGGGGTTTCCCCATTAATCCCCCCATGTGGAACACCATATTCTAAACAATAGTTACAAAATAAACTAAATATGCTCAAATTGTCATACAGTCATTATTTATTTTCTAATAAGCACATAACAACATAAATAACATGATCACAATCGTGAGATACCTATCATTACTAAATAAAATATCAAAGTAAGCAAAAATCTTTATTTTGGTTACCATGGAAACCACAATTCCACAATTTACTGTAACTTATATAGACGTTTTTTATGAATAAAACATATTGTATTTTAAGCCCCTTTATATAGGCAATGCTGTATAAGAATTTTATTGGTTTTCACATATGAGCCATTGTTTGCCCTTATAAGGAAATTCACCGGGAATAAGAATATGAATCACAAAATACAATTATCAATTTGATACACTGTATGGGCATTTTGTTGATTTACAAATCGTCAGCGGTGATCGAAGTCAACATGTTGGAAATCCGGTTACAATACGAGGACATTTCATAAGCACAAACATCAGGAGTCCGAACTAAGCTTAGGATAACCTTTGCACCAGAAAAAAAGAGCATTTAGAAATCTATGAAAATTTACTATCAATTTAGTACGGAAAATAAAAATTCTGGCTACTGCGCTGCGAATGTCCTCGGGGACTAAATCCACCTGCAGTGCCGTACACCCAGTGGTAGTAATAAATGTGCCACAAAATACCAATAACAATTTGATGCACTGTATGGCCATTTCGTTTATTTCAAACTCGTCATCAGTGCTCAAAATGTTGAAAATTCGGTTATAAAACGATGACATTTGATAAACACGTATTATGGAACGCCTTCATAAATAACTATCTACAACTGAGTTTAAACATGTGTATTACGATTGAAATTATACGAATAAATTTTTACAACTATCACGCAGTTCAACCATGCTCTATCTACGTACAAATCCTTATGTAAAACTAACTTCAACCTGAACATTTTACATGTCCGTTAATATTGGAATTTTACATTTAAATTCAAATTCAATAAACAGTTGCCCAAAGGTCACGGCACAAATTTGAATAAAAATGCTGCAGTTTTTAATGTGTTAATAGTGAAATTTTAATTTAAACCAAAGCAAATGTTCAACCTTTGTTATAAAACCCTTTTAAAATGTGAACAAACGCGTAAAACGTGCCGTTTCCAAGTGTAAACTTTACATGACACGAAACATAATAAATCTAGACTTGCTTTCATATTTTCTATTTTATACGCCATAATTGTTCATTTGAATATATAACGTCATAAACCACGAATAACAACTGATTTATACTTCATTCAATTAGTAAATATAAGCACCAGTTCTTCTTGATATACAACAAGTTCCGAAGATGACACCTTAATATTCCATAAAATCTGTAATAAGATCGTTCGCTAACATTTGTTCTAGACAAAATTGCTATCAAGAAACTCAACGAATTGAATTTCAAATTAATAATATCTTTGGCATTGGAATAATGGTTAATTAATCAAATTATCTTTAATATTGAAAAAAAAATAAAATTGTTTTTCTACTCTTTATACCACTTGACCACACAAGCTTATTAAGGAAAATCAATGAGTAATTCAAAAAGTCTGGTTGATCTTAAATATGTTGCAATAAATACAATTCTTTTTTAGCGAAAAATCTTATTGCACATACTCTTGTTGGACATCATCAGACATGTTAGCGGCGTCGAATTTCTTCTTGATAATATCTTTGTACGATTTGGCAACTAGGTCTATCGACAGATAGTTGGCATTCCAATTTGCACAAACTGCGCTCCTATCATTGCATATTTATTTTTATATTGTTATGAATCACAGTTTATTATTAAAATTCAGAAAGACCCTTCAAAAAAGGATTTACTGGACGTGTTTATTAATAATGTTCGATATTTGGATGATGTTTTAGATTTAAATAATCTAGAGTTAAAAACATTTGCCAAAGAAATTAATCCTTATTAACTTACCTTGAATAAATCTAATATCAGTAATGAATTGTACTCCTTTTTTAGATTTGGATTTGAAAATAGATGAACAGGGTTGTTTATCCACTAAAATTTATGATAAAAAGGCGACTTTTCTTTTTCTATAATATTTTTCGTTACTTGATGGAGGCGTGGCTTTTGCTCCTTCTTATGGGGTTTATATTTTACAACTAGTTCGATTTGCAAGGGTTTGCACGTTTTATGGAAAGATTATATATTGAATTTCAAAATTGAAAAACATAATCTCTTGAATCTCACCGTTCCATTAAACAAACCTATGCACAATGGGTACAATTCCGACGTTGTAGTCAAGACATTAAAACTTGTTTTTATTAATATTAATAAACTGATCGGATCATTACACAAATATCAATGCATCAAACATTGCATCCATCTTGTCACGTTTATTGACAACATCGTATTAAATCGCTAGACATACTGTGTTTGATGACATCTCGTGTTGAGAGGCTTGATGTTTTATTATCAGGGATCTCACCCTAAGCTTGGTTTCATTAACTGCGAACATTCATGACAGAAGTAACTTCTTTTCGCATGTATTTGTTGAAGTATATTTATTGTAATTAGGCCACTCTATAGTCGTATTGGGCGACTTTCTGTTTGATTTTTATAGTTCGTTGGTTGCTTGTTTTGTTTTCGTTGACTTTTTTTTCTATCACCAATCGTTGGGGAGGGTTGGGTACACAAAAACTAGTTTAACCCCCACCACATGTCTCAAGTGTCTGTCCCAAGTCAGGAATTTTTTAACGGGTTAGTCTTTGTGTTTTATGTTTTGTAACATGTAAATTTTTGATCATATTCAGGTAAGGGCAGTATTATTTTAACCATACACGATTTTATATTTGGGGAAATTTAGCGCTTTTCACAAGTAGTAATCCACCCTTGTTGTAGGCCTTGTGTAGACCTCTAGATTTTGTAAACCACTCTGTTTTTCTTGTGGGTCGAGAACAGTCTCTTTATCATTTACACCATATCTTTTTATTTTAATATAAAGCATACCAAAATTTACCATATTTATTCAAATTGGTAATTTTCTATTTTGGAACCACTGGGTCGATACCTCTGCTGGTGGATAATGTCACCGAGGAGATTCCGTACTTGACTTTACTTTATAATGCGTATTAAATATTGCAAATTCAATTTTATATCTTTCTTTGACAATAGAATTAAGGTTTAATATATTTAATCTAAAATAGTTTTAATTGTACTAACATGATTAGTTATATGAACAAAGGTCTCATAACAGGTACAATGTTTAACAATTTCAAAAAAAAGATGAAGTTTGGTTTGATAACCATCCAACTCGGCAAGACATAAGACTATTACTTAAAATTTAGAAAATATATATTCCTAAAAAAATACTCAGAGGTCGAATAAAACAACTCTTATAACAATCTGACACTGAGGTTCTTCCCAAGAGCAGCATGATCTGATCTCAGCGTGCTGATATAACAAAACTGAACATCTGAAGCCTTCGGAAAGTATTAACCCATTTTTATGAATCATCGCTGGTTAATTTCTTTAATTTTGATCTTATTGGTTTAAGAATTATTTTATCAGGCTTCTAAGCGGATATGAAAAATAACGTTGAATCCATTTTCTTCGACGTCATAAGGAAGACGGCGTCACTGATATTATATAAGTTACATTCAAACGATTAAAAAATATCGTTGGTCGTCTTTACTCGATTTCTCATATCCATCTCGACGTTAACATCTGGATGGATATTTTCGATCTCGTGAAGTATCAACAATAATCTACAAATAAACCTTAATGTGATCAGCAAAGTTATATGTTAATACAGTAATGTACTGATGGACAGACTAATGTGTAGGACATAGAAATATGATGGACAGAGTTATCAGCCTATTCGCTGCTCTGTAAAACATTCAACCGATAGAATATCTTTATTTTTTAATCCCGGGAAAAATCTTTTTTGGGGGATGCCTTTTGAAAAACTCGGATCAAACATCAACAATTTCTATACTTTATGATATCCTGCAAAACGGCACATTTATCCACTTTGTCTCTCGTAATCTCGATAAGATGTAAATAAAATCCGTTTATATATTATCAAAAGCTCTTACAGAGATGCATAACATAGAACACACATCAATAATGTTTACAAAGATTTTTGAAAAGTTATTTTATGTAATTAACCCCATCCCTTACCAATATATATTAAATTAATTCTCGAGTTAACGTTTGTTTCATTTTTAAAAGGAACAATTTCAAATTAAAACCAATCAAATAATTTAATTTCAGTCCAATAATAACAGTTTATATATATCCTGCAAAATGCACTTTATTCAAGATCAGCACAGAGAAAATTTGTTTTGTACTCTACCAAAATCTCTCACTGAGAAAAAACCATCAAAATCAGATAAAAATTGAATTATAATAGCCTGCAAAATCGAGTCCTTAATATAAAAAAAATGCTTGCTGCTACTTTTTGCATTTTTCAAAAAGAAATCATTCAAATAAAAATCAAATAAAAATCACACCAAATATTTTTATTTTTATTTTAAATTTTCATTTTATTTTCTAATTTTCAAATTTCAAATTCATCATTACCATTTTTAACGCCCTATATAAAAATAACGGCATGTGCAAGTGACTAATTTAGTTGACTCTTTCGTTCAAAATTCATAGAAAAAACATATCAAAACATGACAAGAAATGAACAAAAATATAAGGAAAGTCTCCCGAAAAAGGGCGATATATGATTATCCAAAATCAATATCAACCTTTATCAAGTGCCAAGATTCAAATAAAAAAAAAAACATATAATAGATTCAGATTAATGAAATAAAGGTTTGTTTGCGCAAACCCACCTGTCTACGACGTCAAGAAAAAACGTGGTCGTTTAAAAACTCATTGATTAAAGACACAACGCAACTGTGTAACTCATGTAAATATCCTCATGCATTTAAAACTAGCATTTGACATAATAATGATCTGTTTTAAATCTATCACAACTATTTAACAATATTTAAGTGAGAATATACTATGGATTTTTCTTATCTTCGCTTTTTCTAACATTAAACAATAACGGTAACTTCTTCTAGGATTAACGTTAAGCCCGATAAGAGTAAAAGGGTTCAAGATGGATGTCGCGAGCGAGACCGGGGAGTTTTACCCTTTCGAAGCACCCGATCCTACGCGTGTTTTGTAAAGGAGTTCGTTGAGTCTAACTTTTCGTTCTTTTGTTTCTGTTTTATCTTTTAGTTTGTTTCGAATATGTTGTCTCTTTAGACTTTGCACAATTAAACTCTCGCATGGGTAATCTATACTCATTAAATATCGTATCTACCCCATGAAGAAAAAATACTAATAAACTAAGTAAGAAAACAGATGTTGCACAGGTCTGATTTATATAAGCGCGGTTTTGGACCACTTTCGAGACTGAATCAAAGAGGAAGAAATTCGAAGATACCAAAGGGCAGACAGAAATAGTTAAGTCGGAAGACAGACAAGGCCATGACCAATAAAATGAAACGAAAGACAAACATAGAACATACAACACTACTCTGAAAACTAAAGCTGGAGTAACACGAACCCTACAAAAACCAAGGTGAGATCAGGTGCTCTGGAAGGGTAAGCAACTCCTGCTCCACTAGTGACACCCGTCGTGTTACTCGATAGTCAAAGCCGGTGAATGTTCACAATCGATGTAAGTCACAACCGGTATAGGAACGGTATAGGAGCATTCATGACAGTCGGGAGATATCCATTGTCATCTGAGAAATGGATATTTCTTAACGGTCCACCAAATCATGATGGCCACCGAAAAATTTCCGGAGTGATGACTCTTATCTTTACCTGAGAAACCCTTGGCACGGTAGGTTTCTTGTCAGCTGCAACCCTCTATCAATAAATTCCTGATAGGAAGCACAAGCCCTGGAGTAGCGTATCAATATGAGAGATATACACTCCGTATGCAGGTGCTGCTGGAATGTTGCTAGACATGAACGGAAAGTTTACAATCGGAAAATCAAAGTCATATCGCTCTTGTCGTAAAGTGTTGTTCTTAACCCGCCCTTACTGTCAATTTCTAGGTGTAAGTCTAGGTTAGAAGCAGAACTTTCTGTTTCTGTAGTATCATTGATTTCAAGTTCAATGGGATAGATGAGGTAAACATAGTCACCAAATTTAGAGTTATTCGGTGAAAGGACACCATCTTATAGCGGAACGTGAAACCATAAGATTGAACCATTTTTGTCTCTTTTCCCTGTAGAAGGCTCTGTATGAAGTCAGCTTCATACGAATAAAGGAATACATCGGCGAGGGGTGCACAGTGCAAATGCTTTTTGTTAGAATCAGAGTGGTTAACAACAAAATAAGGTTGTCCCTCCCTAGAACCTTATATTTGAATCAGTGTTTGCCATCTTTTTAACAACAAAACAGAGGTGAACTAAGGCTCTTAATTTTTTTTTAGTTTTAATTGTGGAATAGTTGTATACAGGGTGGAAAAATCAGATGTTTTGATGCTTTTGCAAGAGGTTAGGAACCTTGATTTGAGGCATTCTAACATATCTTTGGAATTTTTTAGAATCCACATTTGATTCACGCTACTTCTAGAATGGCTTGTTTTACAGTAACTATAGAGTCCATTTTTTACTGCTGATAGAATAACTTGGAAAGAGGTTTTGTGGAACCATAACTACTAAATCAGTAGTTGCTGAGAAAAATTTGACGAAATTGATCATGAATGTTAAAAAAATAAACTAAAATGGCAAACTGGAAGTTCGTTGCACAGGTCTGATATTGGTAAGTGCGCAGTATAGAAGCCATGTTACTAACCATTACTAATTTGCAACTAATGACACTAAACCGTTAACTGTGGGATAATTCTTTCTTTTGATTTAAAATAAATACAAAGGCAGAAAAGCAAAAATAATTTTATAAAGCTCGAAAATCACACTCCACGAAAGCCTGACATAGAATATAGATAACAAGCAACCCATAAGTCAAACTGGGGAAAACTCTGTCACTAACAACAAATGATTTATACTTCATTTATAAGTAAGTATCAGTATCAGTTCTTTATGATACATGACAAGTGGCGAAGGTGACACCTTAATATTCCTTGTACATAGCAACTGTAATTTATAAGATCGTTTGCTAAAATTAAAATTTGATTTCCAGAAACATAACTACTGTCAATAAATAATTAATAAAAAACTTTTGCATTGGTATGATGGTTCAAAATTAGAAGTGATTAGTTTTATCTGTAATATCGTATCGTAATTTTTATCATTTCCACTAAACAGCAGGGCATATTTGACTATTTAAACAAGAATTTTTTAACACTACAGGAGTTGCTAACCCTTTCAGAGCTTTGTAAAATAAGCTTTTTAACCAACAGAAACTGGAAAACAAGGACGGTGTCATATATATTTGTTTTTATTTCTTCAAATGTCTGAATACAGACTACATTTCGTGAAGTATGAAAAATACTATCTGGGGGAATTTTTAGTAATGATGTATGTACCTTAATGTACCTACTACTTTCAAATAGTTTAAATACTAGAAGAAAAGATATTAAATGGAAACCTTTCTCTCAACAGATAAGCCCATCAAAAAAACAACCCCAACATTTCTGTGGTTGCATAATTAAAAAAATTATGTAATTGGTATTACAATTAACATTTTGAAAACAATATTAGATGTATAATATTTTTAAGTACCAAACAAATAAGAAAGTTTTATGTAAAATCTAATTTATTTATTGGAATTATTTGCATCAATATGAAAATACAATTCATTTGTTCTGTCTTTACTGCTGTTACAGCTACACATGTGACTTCTGAAATTATGAATTAAGAAGATTATATAAAATATCGTATACTTCTTTTGGTTTGACAAGACTTTGATTGCATTTATAGACAAAATAAAAAAGAATAAAATTACCAAGTGAACAGGCTTAATGTTATAACCTACATATTTCTTGAAGAGACATTTCATGTTATTTTGATCTTTAATATAATTGAATTCTTAAATGTTTGTTTGTTTATTTTTGTAATAGAACATGTTAGTGAATATCAATTTTTAATAAATCTGTTCTGGGAATAGCTATTACTTTTAAGGTAATTGTATATTCACTGGGTGTCTGCTGTATATCCATCTTAGGACTCCTATTTAACCTTCATAAAATAAGCATAAAAAGTCATGTTTCGTGCTTTAAATCAGACACTTCAGTGTATACCTTTCAGTACGGTTACCTGATCAAATTATCTGAAGATTTTTTTTCTTTTTTCTCATACTTCCATTTTCCAGCCGTTTTCTATCAAATTTCAACATGTTCATTAACTGCATTTTGGTTTTGCAGTAATGACCACCTGAACCTAAGAAATTCATAGGCTTTTAATTTAACATCTCTCATTTGACAATTATTTTAATCTGGTATAACTAATAGGTTTTGTTTGCATACTAACGTCAATGCTACACTGGTAATTTCCTTGTTTTCTTGATAATCTTTGTGTACTTCAGCTGCTAGTTTCTGGAAATCCTCATTTACAGGTACATCCGTTTCATTTCCTGTGAAATATTTTTCAAACTGAGCTGTCAATTAAGACTATATTTTTAGCAACTTTACAATTTATTGAAATTTTTATTGTAAATACAAATTCGTTGCACAAGATGCAGTATCTAATAAAATCTGTAATATAGGGTTATTGCAAGAATATTGGTGAATATTGTCCCGATTAGAATGTTACATTGCACGAGCTTGTGAGTGCAATAAATATTCTACGAGGGATAATGTTCATCCATATTCGTGGAATAACCCCTTCATTGTATGGCAAAACCATTTAACTGCTAAAAACATCAATTTTCAACACTAATGATGTCGCTTATTCAGAGAAATACTGCACGGCGTGCAATATCGTGGAATATTGCATGCTATTGTTTGGTTACGTTCTATGGGGGATAAAACGTTGGTATACAATAATATTGTACTTTTTCAATAAAAATTTAACGCTTGTTGCTATATCCCCATTAATCACAGATTCTTGTTTCATATGATTAGTATGCTTAGATCTTTGTCTTTCCATGCATGTAGTTCTTTTTTTTACTTTCATAAAAGTGCAATTTCTAAGCCCAGTTCCATATTACTTAAGGGAAGTCTAATGTTGTTTTGCCCATCACCAAGGGGTGCTTTTAAAATCCAAAACCTTCGGCCCAGTTTCCCCTAAAGTGTAATCAATGACAAAAAATTCATTTTTCTGTTTCTAGTGGTGCTTAGTTTATCCTGGACATTACCCATGTACGTAACTACCAAAAGCTAACTCCCGCTCTAAACTAGCACATGGATAAAAACAAATTTCCCTGCTGATTAAATTTTTTTTATGTTAAATCTATGCGAAATTCAGAAAAAACATTTTTCTGGGTTCATTTCTGATATTCATTACACAGGGTGATGTCCAGTAATTTATTATAATCATTTTTAAATACATAGAAAGTCTTGATACGAATGATTTGTTTTGATTATTTTCAAACACATTTAGGAAAGGCAGATGTGGTATGATTGTCCATCGGACAACCACCCAAAACATATAGATTACAGTCATCTACAGGTTGTCCAAGGCCTGCAACAATGGTCATATTTATACATCCTTAGGTAAGCTGTAAAGTGACCCAAAATAAATTTTGATGTTATTTAAATATAACAACTATTGGCCAAATAATTATTCAATTTAAAACAGGTAATCTTAATTCGCTTTAAACGTAACAACATCTTCCTGGCTCAGGAGAGGCACATAAAATATGTGGTATGAGTTTATATATCTGAGTAATTAACCCTCCCTTATCCTATGGCAAAATGACAAAAAAAAACAAATTTTAAAAACCATTTGCATAAAATTAAACTTTTAAAGTAGAAGCATACTGTACAGACAATTACACAAGAGACTACAATATGCACTGACCTCGAAAAATACTCGCTGTTTCTGGTAGCTAATCCAAAATCTAAACACAGATGATATGAAACCCGATTCTCTTAATCTAAGACATCAATAAAACACGTCCGACAGGATTAAGTGTAAAAAACTATTAAAGGGCCAAAAAACGAGGTATAGTGAAACAATGGATGGCATATAGGAAAAAAAACTGTCCCAAACATTGACTACAATAGGTTTTGAGGTCAATTATTGAGACTGGAGTAAATGTTGATTCCAAACGATTTCAAAGATTATATAAAGACAACCTTCATGTAAAAGGTTAGAAGACCCAATTGGTTATTTTTAAATACACGAGCTTTATTTACCACATTTTCATAAAAAATGATACTAACATAGTACACTCATTTCATCGAAATGTAAATATGTTTTAACAGTACATACCTTTTACTGATGCAAAGCTCGTGAAAAATGTTTTTTTATTGTTTTGTTTTGTTTGATTGGGGTTTTACGCCATCTTCAACAATATTCTAGTCATATCGCGGAGGTCAGTTTTACTGGTGGAGGAAGCCGGAGTACCCGAAAAGAACCACCGACCTTGGGCAGGTAACTGACAAACCTTATCACGTGCGATGCGAGTTAAACTCAACCCGTTTTTGTATTGTACAAAGTCAGACGAGAACTCGCGAGGTATAGGTAATAGACTACACGATCTGTACAGATAACTTTTAAAAAAAACTATCTAGACCACTCGGCCACCCAGGCCCCGCGAAAAATGCATATAACATAGTAAGTTTGTGTATTCCGGAAGACGTGTCGTCTGCTTTTTCTTTTAGCCTAGTAAGGCAAATATTGATAGAGACAGGATAAAATGAGTGGTAGATATTATGCTTTTACATCACAAATTGAATAAAAGTGTTTTTATATCTAAGGTACTTCTAGTAAACATTAGGTGAATCGGTTCGTGTTACTCCAGCTTTAGTTTTCAGTGTAATGTTGTGAGTTCTATGTTTGTCTTTCGTTTCATTTTGTTGGCCATGGTCTTGTCTGTCTTCTGACTTAACGATTTCTGTCTACCACTTTGGTATCTTCGAATTTCTTTCAACACATCCATCCATAAGCTGTGAAATTTTGGTTAATAACTGCTGACAGGATAAGGAGGAGTGTTGGAAAATATAATTGGTAAACCCCATCAGTTTTCAGTATATTTCAGGTCAAAATTGCAGTAGAAATTAACCATATTAGATTTCTGAATGAAAAAAATGTGAGCTACTGCTCTTTAAGTGTACAACTCCACCTTTCCTGATGAAAGTGTCACAAAATATTTATTTTGCACTGATTTAGACATATTGGTTAAGCCTGTAAATAGGGTGTAGACTTGCAAAAGGCCTGGAACGCATAGACGAAGAAATACACCAAATATCAAGTGGCCATGATACATAATCAACGCCAAAAAATTTGTTTCGGATATATAGGAAATATCTAACAGAAATGTTAAACGATTTAACCCTTCGGAACAGAGGTATAATAGAACAAAAGGCGCAATACGACATATGTTGATAAAGAATTTGTGATTGCTACTTCATTTCTGTTAAGTGTGTAAGGAGAAGTGGGAGATTAGAAACACCCCATTTTTTACGCATATTACATACAAGTCAAATGGTTTTTTTTATTTCCTGAAAAAAATAGGTGTTTTACTATCTCAATCGACTTCTGTAAAAGTTTGGTTTATGACCATTGAATGGTTAAGAAGGAGTAGCAAACTAGTGATTGTATGTAGTCAAAATTTACAGCACTAAATTCCTGGTAAAATAAAACAGGACGTGCAATACAAAATATATTTATGAGGAATATGTAAGGTTTAATTTTTTTTGTGGTTAAGATGGAGTAGCAGATTGGAAACAGTACTCCCATTTTTCACTCCACCTTACAAAGTCAACATTACCAGCCAAATTTAAGATATGGATTTTTTGAAAATATAAAATAAGAGATGCAACACAACACATCATAATAAAAATCGTTTTAAAAAAAATACCGATTTTGAATAAATATGGAAAATTGAGTCATGCTATATGAAAATTTCAAGGAAACACTGCTCCTCAGTAGAATTAGTACCAAAACATATAAAGTCCAAGGTCCAAACATAGCAAAGAAGCACAAACAAATCGTAATGGGAAGCCAAATCCGACAGCAGGGACTACTGCTAAGTGAAATACTTTTCGAGGCCTTTCCGTACTTTTAGTACTTGAGAATTTTACCAAATGCAGCCATTGATAAATTGTGAGACATTCTGACAACTGGGCTGGTGAATACCCTCGGGGAAATGAACCCCCAGCAGAGGTATAGACCCAGTGGTTTCAAAATTCAAAACTACTTATGTTAAATAAATATGGAGAATTTAGGTAAGCTATATGTACATTTCAAGGATAAACTTCTCATTTATAGCATAAGAAACAAAATGTAGGAAGTCCATGATCCAAACATAGCAAAAGCAGCACTCTAATCTAAATATATTGAAATGGGAAGCATAATCCGACGGCGGACAACAACTTAGTGTAATACTTTTCGAAGCCTTTTCGTATTTTCAGGACTTAAAAATTTGTACAAATGCAGCGAATTTCTGTAAAACATTGATAAATTTCTCGTTAGACAAGTCTAACAACTGAGATGGTGAATACCCAAGGGGACATGATCCATTACAGAGGCATGCATCGATCGAGTGGTTTCAATATCAAAATTTACCAATCTTGAATAAAAGGGAGAATTTAAGAATGCTTTATGTACAGCTCAAGGAGAAACATCTGATTAGTAGCATTAGAACCAAAACATAGGAAGTCCAAGATCCAAAAAGTTTGGTTAAAATTTGTTCACCAGTTTTAGAAAGTATGACACCTTTCCCGACGTACACAGTACCATGGAACTTGTGGTATATGTCTAGCTGAAGGTCTGTAGATTGTGCAAAATCATATTAAAGATCTCTTGACATAACGTAACTAAGACACAGTGAATATAGTATTCGGTTATGAATTCAAAGTAAAAAATGTGAGCCAAAACAAAGTCATTGCGTACAATTCTCATTACTAAAGTACATTACCAAAAGACAACTTGTATAATATCGTTGTAAACAAACACCAGTTTAACAACAGTTTAGTAGAGTTATTAATTCGAACTGCTAATAATGTGAACCAAATTAACTATAAAGTCAATTTAAGGTTGTATCAATTTTAAAAGTTGTATGTGTCTTGCATCTTATATTTTAATTTAACTAATCGTATAGCACACAAACATATATTTTAATATAACTAATCGTATAGCACCTAAACAAATCATTATTTGGTTGATTGATTGATTGATAGTTGTTTAA
>JAULBM010297528.1:0-15122 GCA_032357055.1 Geukensia granosissima | reverse complement strand
AATCTTCTCCTCTGAAACTTCTTTGCCAAAAGGCAGGTGAGCGATACAGGCTCAGCCTCCTGAGCCTCTAGTTTAATATTGATGTTCCAAAGGTAAGGAAATAAATGGGGTAAAAATTGATAGATGAGGGGAAAATAATTGCCTGTTTTGTTTTGGTAAACTTAATGTTTGCCTGAAAATATCCCAAATTTTCCTCAAATAACAGTGTAACTATTCATATTCAGTTCTTAAAATCTTATACAGGGAAAACAGTGAAATTCACTCAGGGACTTTTAGATGGTTTGAATTTCCTCCCCCCCCTTTTTTTTACCTTTACCTTTCTCAGTGTATATTTATAGATATGTAAATAAACAATCTCTCTGAATATCAATAATGTTGTTATTTAAAGAATTGGATGGTTTGACATTTAACTTTTAAAAACTGTGTCATTTGAATAAATGTCAAGGTCAGTCTTTAAATTTCACCGGTTTAAATGTCTATTTTAATATTTTATATGATTCGCCACAAGACGTGACTTTATTGCAGATTGTTACATTTTAAAGAAAACATTTAGATATATATACACACGTTGACAAATGTTCAACCTGTGTATTGATCTTTAACTGCGACAAAAACCTACGACAAAATCAAGGTAATTATTTCATGATATTAAAAGTATTCAGAATATAAAAATAGCAGAAGTTACACGGAAAGATGTTGTCTTCTTGTTTTAATCACAATTAATTGTTGAAGAGAAGTAGCACGTATGTGTTCGACTTATATACCTCAATTTGAATAAACAGGATATTTATGAGGATCGCATTCCATTAATGAGGTAATTTTTTTTTTCATAGTGGTGTCAGTTGTGACATTGATTTTAAAAATAAATCATCTAATGCGGTTAAAGAGCAAATAACTCCATAGGGATGATCAGCTTAAATGTACTTTAATTCGCTGTTTGAATAATGCTTTCGTTAATGGGAAAAACCCAGGACATCATTTATAATTCATGTTTGATTTGATCATGATGGTGTTGGTGGAACACATTCATTCATGATGTTATGTGAGTATTTTCAACTTCTGCCAAATCGAAAGTGCATGAGAAGGCATTTGTTTATGGTAGGTCTTAATGTATTAGAATTTGATATAGAGGGAAAGACAAGAGAGGTAATGAGGGAGGGACATTACAAATGAGACAGTTTGGCCTATCCGATGAAACTAAAAAATTGAATACAAGTTTTAATTTGGCTAGAAACAGTTTCGTTGAAATGGCTTTACCCTGAGTTATGCTGGAATATTCTTCATTTCACCCAAAAGCTAAAATTTACCATAATTATTGAAAAACCTTTTTTATATTATTTAAAACTAAACTTGTGTTATTTTTTTTTTATTACTACACCAAAGTGGGCAAAGAGAGACTGGTTTCATTGCAGAACTGGTTTGCTGTTTGACCATAAATATATGTTAGTGTAAATGAGCATATTACTGTTAATATGGGATGTCCCGGTAAAGAAAGCATTTCTCACAAAAATAGCTTGTTTTCTGGCCAGCAGAGATAAATACCCAAAGGTTGGTTGCTTTCTCAGTTTCTGGTAACCTGCCAAAAGTTTGGTTGCTGTCTCAGTTTCTTGGTTACATGAATGTTTTTTTTCTCAGTTTGCTAATAACATAACCAAATGTTGGTTGTTTCCTCTGAGTTTGCTACTTAACTGTCCAAAGGTTGGCTGATTTTTCAGTTTTCTGGTTTCCTGACCAAAGGATGGTTGTTCTAACTTAACTGGTTTCCTTTCCAAAGGTTGGTTGTTTCTCAGTTTGCTACTTAACTGTCCAAAGGTTGGCTGATTTCTCAGTTTTCTGGTTTCCTGCCCAAAGGATGGTTGTTCTAACTTTACTGGTTTCCTGCCCAAAGGATGGTTGTTCTAACTTCACTGGTTTCCTTTCCAAAGGTTGCATGGTTGTTTCTCAGTTTGCTACTTAACTGTCCAAAGGTTGGCTGATTTCTCAGTTTGCTACTTAACTGTCCAAAGGTTGGCTGATTTCTCAGTTTCTGGTTTCCTGCCAAAAGGATGGTTGTTCTAACTTTACTGGTTTGCTGCCCAAAGGTTGGTCGTTTTCTCATTTTTCTAATTACCTGCCCAAAAGTAGGCATTCAAGTTGCTATGTTCAACCATTGCTTGTTTTCTCTGGTTCTCCTGCTCCTCCAGCAATATAAAAATATGCATGAATATTCTATGATTTTTCGTCTGATTTTGATCAACATCTTTTTATGATTTTCTCTGGATTGCATAATAAAAATTTGTATATTCTGTAAGATTTATCTCCCTTGAAGGTACGAATCTCCCTGTGAATTTTTTTTTCAAATCTATAATTCAATCACCATGGACAAAGGCAACATCACTTTTAAATATATCCTAAAAATATCCATCGGTATAATTTTTTATTTTGTCAGTATATAATGTATTGATGAAAAAATCATGAATTTGTCAATTTCTCCCATTAATTTTTTATTGAAATACCTACCAAAAAGAGAGACAAATATCCTTCACAACATGATTGATTGGAAGATACGAATCTTCCCTAATACTGGTCACGTGAAATGATTTTTTCCCCTGTCATGACCTAATTTTTTACCCTATTTCCAATCAAGGGATCATGGTAAATTCAGAATATCCAGTCCCAGGAGTATTTTTCATAGATTTTATCTATAAATGGACAACATGATCATCTTAGATAAACAATATTTTTCCAATAGAAATTGAAGTACAAGGTAATAAATGACACAGAGAATTTTTCTTTTATAGGAACAGAATGCTGAAATCCAATCTAATACCAGTAATTTTGTTCTATTATTAAACTAAAATAACAAAACCAAAAAATAGAACAAAGCTGTCATATTGTATTACTTGTATTTAGTGCCCTCACCTTAATTTTTTTTTCTTGAAAACCGTAGTGCATGCAAAACTACGCTTTACAAGTTCAAGGAATGAAATTTTTTTTAGAGAAAACAATATTGACATATTGCAACACTATGAATGTAAGGGTGGAAATTAAAATTCTTAATTTCGGGCTATTTAAAACTATTGAGACAAAAAATATTTTCAACCAGACAAGGCCTTGTTAGCTTTTGTCATCACTTGGCGTCTGCCGTCCGTCCGTATGTTGTCCATAAACTTCTACATTTTCATCTTCTCCTCTTAAACCGCTAGGCCAAATGGATAAATATTTGGTAAGCAGCAGCTATGGATGGTCCTTTATAAAGTTTCCTCATTTCATCCAAATCGGACAAAAGACATTGTTGCCATGGCCTATTGTTGTTTCTGATTGGCTGATACATTAAAAATCTTCTCCTCTGAAACAGCTTGGCCAAATGGATTAATATGAGATATTTTAACCAAAAATTTGTACTTGATAGATCTTTAGTTGTGCAAAGTTTGGTTGTGATGTTTTTGTGCGATCTGTATTCAAATCGACAAAATGGTATCAAATAATGTATCAAAGTAAGTAATTTCTTAATTTTATATTTCGAGCAATTTCTATGATGCAATATGACCATTGTAGAATCAATTAAACTAAAAATTCTGTTGGATTTTCTTTTTTAGACATTATTCAATACAATAAATATGAAATAATAGAAATTAGCAACTTTTCATTTTTCAGTCAAAGTTTTGGGCCAAAAATGGGCCTTAACAACCCTCGTCCTTTGTTTCAGACAAATGGGCTGGTAAATACCAGCAAGGACCTTTGTCCACCAGTCAGACGCCCAGATGTTTTTAAAAGGTTATATGCTGTATTGGATTATGACAGGTTAACCAGAGATTGTTGACTGTCCTTAAATCTATTAAAGGTCAATGTATAATATCTAATCTATTACATGAATGATTACTGCTGGCTTCTAAATATATAATGCCTTTGATAATTCCAGTGAAAAGATCATCTTTCCAAGAGTTAATCTAGGAAAAAGTAATTAATGATTTGTATCTACCTGTTTGTTAGAGGCCTTGTAATTAAATAGCTGTTAAAATGACGTCTGTTTCAACAGCTTGAGGCTACGATGTCACTACTGACCTGGAAAAGAAATAAATAAAAGAAAAATGATATTTTGTATTACGTCATAAATTTTATTATTTGTGCCAAAACATATTGAGAATGGATGTTTCAAAAATATATATTTGTTAGGTTTGATCACAAATTCCTCTTTCATAGCTATGGATTATTCTTATTTCTGATTGGCTGAATGCCTTGGCCAAATGCAGCAAAATTTCACAGGATGCATCCATGGGAGGTCCTTTACAGTATTTCCTTGTTTCCTCTCACCAAACAAAAAGATAGCCACCATTATTGATTCTGATTTCTTATTGGTTGATACATATAAAAAATAATCTTCTCTCCTGAAAATACTTTACTAAATGCAACAGTATTTTACAGGGGGCATCCATGGGAGGTCCTTTCAAAAGTTTCCTCATTTTCATGCTTTATGGACTTAAAAACATAGCTGCTATGGGCAATTCTTATTTCTGATTGGCTGATAAATCAAAAGTCTTGTCCTCTGAAACCATTTGGCCAAATAGGTAAGCAATGCAGGCATAACCTTCTGAGCTCTAGGCTGATTACATAAATACATCTTATCCTCAGAAACTTGTTGGCCAAATTGAACAACATCTTTAGGAGATCCTTAGCTATCATGGCCACAAATTGGCAATTTAATACTTGTTTTCAATTGGCCAAATGTCAGGTGAATGATACAAGCTCAGCATTCTGAGCCTCTAGCTTTTTCTTGTCAATTCTTGATTATTTGCCAGAATTTTATCAAGAGATTTGTCAGGTTGTCTGCCCTGGGTCAAAGATTCTCCTCCACCAATAAAACATGACTGCTGTGATGTAAAGCTGAATCCAGACAGGACATACTGTGAGAAAAAATTACCAACCTCTCCCATTAAACAGCCATGTGGGCTTTTGTGTCTCCATCTTGTTCATGCATGACCAGTCATGTTAAGGTTTCACATTTTTAAATATTGCTAGGATTTTGGTATCTGGTTTGCAGTTGGACCTTGATGATTGCAGATCAAGCCTTTTTATCTCACCTGGCCAAAGGCCACGCGAGCTTTTGTCATCACTTGGTGATTTTCACATTTTCAGTAACTCATCTGACACAGCTTGGCCAAATCAAACCAAACTTTACAGGAAGGCTCTATATAATGAACTTTATAAAGATTGCTCATTTCATCCTGATCGGACAAATAACATTGCCATGGAGTATTCTTGTTTCTGATTGCTTATACATTAAAAATTTTCTCCTCTAGAACTGCTTGACCAAATGGATAAATATTTGGTATGGAACATTTATGGAAGGTTCTTTATAAAGTTCCTTATTTTGTGCCATTCAGACTAAAAACATGGCCACCATGGACAATTCTTGTTTCTGATTGGCGGTTACATTAGAAAATCTTCTCCTTTAATAATCTCTTAATGGATGAATATTTGATTTGGGAATCTATGGAATGTGCTGTATTAAGTTTCCTCATTTTTCTGAATCAGACAAAGACATTGTTGCCATGGATGATTTGTGTTTCTTATTGGTTGATACAAGTTTTCTTCTCTGAAATTGCTTGGCTGGATGGATTTATTTTTTAACTGGAGCATCAGTGAAAGGTCCTTTATGAGGTTTTTGCATTTTGCCCTTATTGGAATCCATGGAGGATTCTTGTTTCTAATTGGCTGATACATTAGAAAATCTTATCCTCTGAAACAGCATGGCCAGATAGATTAATATTTGAGATGGAGCATCTGTAGAAGTACCTTTATAAAGTTTCCCAATTTTGTTCTGATCTGAAACTAAACATGGCTTCCACGGATAATTCTTGTTTCTGATTGGCTGAAACTGCTTGGTGCAATTGATCCATGGAAAGTCCTTTACAAAGTTTCCCCATTTCATCCCAATTTGAAAAAACAAGGCCACCAGACAAATTTTGTTTCTGATTTGCTGATTCATTAAAAAATCTTCTCATCTGGAACCTCTTTGCCAAATGGCAGGTGAGCGATGCAGGCTCAGCCTCCTGAGCCTCTTGTTTCTTTCCTCAGTCCCTTGTTTGTGATTGGGCAGCTGTGTAAAGTTTTCTATATTTAGTTTTACCAAGCTCAGTAGTCTGAAACCAATGATATTTGATATGCAGTTGCACCATAATGAGTACACCTCAAACCCCTATCCCCATGCCCTGTCCCCTCAGCCATGCACATAAACTAGGATTCAGAAAAGTAAAAGAAGAAGTCTTCAATCGAAGGGACACAGTTTGGATTAATCTCACATAAGTAGCATTTGCAGTTATATTCACCTCACCTACAGCCTCTATTATATAGCATTATAATCCCGAAAGGTGACAATTACAGGATATATAAATATATCAGATCCTAGGTATTGGGTTTGTCTGACATGATTAATGATTGAAAAATATCTGACTTATTTGTAAATGAATCCTAAGTATCTGCGTTAATGGCAAAAATATAAGGTTTTAAAAATAAGAATAGCTCTTTGATTACCTGATAAATCCATTTGATTTGAAATATTGCAAAAACATTTGATATTAATAGGAAATGACCTAAATCTAGGACACTGTCATTTCATTAATGAAATGTCAGGAGTGATTTGTCTAGACATAAGCACTGCCTGAGAGTTATATAAGCAAAAAATGTGCTAACCATACAAGTGATTATCCGGAGGATTTAAACCTTTCAAACATGTCTTTATCCACGAAATACAGATCTTCATGATATAAAGAATGTCCCTAAAAAGTAATATCAAAGTACAGCGTTCTCATTGGGATGCAAATAACCCTGGTTCAAAGAATTTGCATTTATTTTTCATTACTTATTAGTGGTATTAGATTTTTTATCATGGACTTGTTGGTTGAGCATACATACATGATTTTACATTTGACATAGATTAGTGGGTACTTACTTGTGGGTTGAGGTTTCATTCATGATGTTACAACTGACATTCATTAGTGAGTACTAACTTGTTGGTTGGGTTTACATTCATAATGTTATATTTGACATTCATTAGTGAGTACTGAATTCTGGGTTTAGCTACATTCATGATGTTACATCAGACATAGATTAGTGGGTACTTACTTGTGGGTTGAGTTAACATTCCTGATGTTACATCTGACATTCACTAGTGAGTACTAACTTGTGGGTTGAGCTTACATTCATGATGTTACATCTGACATTCATTAGTGAGTACATGTGCTAACTTGTGGGTTGAGTTTACATTCCTGATGTTACATCTGACATTCACTAGTGAGTACTGAATTGTGGGTTTACAAACTTTACATTACATTCATAATGTTATATTTGACATTGATTAGTGAGTACTTGTGAAGTAGGTCATGGTTTTTCTTGTGGGTTAAGCAGGCTTTTGTATGTATGTAATGTTATCCGGCCTTGATTAGTTGGTACTTACATGTGGGTTGAGCTTACATTCATGATGTAATATTTGACATTCACTAGTGAGTACTGACTTGTGGGTTGAGCTACATTCATGATGTTATATCTGACATTGATACTACATGTGAGTTGAGCTTATCCACACAGTGTTATCTTGGCTTAATTAGTGGATATTTGCCACTGGACTATAAACATTAATCAATCAGTCAATTAGTGGATTCTTGTATGTGGGTTGAGCTTAACAAATGAAAATCATGCACTGACATTTAGAAGCACCCATCAATCTAAAGATGATTGCCTCATATGTTTTAAACATGATGATAATGATATGTATTTTTGAGAAATTCACACATTTATATCTCTTAAGAAATTAACTAATTCAAGAACTATAACTCTTCCAAAAAGCCAATTTCATGCACAGTCTATGTAATTTATGTATTTAATGTACAAAGCTTTAATGACAAACAAAGACTGGTTAAGTATACAGGAACAGTCTAGAAATTGAAAACACGTTATAGTTTCAGTGGATTTTTTATATGCATGAATAATACTTTTGATCTAAAATGACCTTGCCACGTTGTTTTTCAAAACTTTTTTGATCGCCCCGTTCATGTTATTTAGGTCAGAAACAATAATAAAAAAGTATGATTTAATTAAGCTTGAGTTTCTTTCACATTTGAATGATTATTGTACAACACTGAATTAGTAATGCTTGTCCTAACAAAACGCTTGAGCTAGTCCTTTGAAGAAAATAGAAACAGCATTGCGGATAAAGGACTCCAAGATTAATTTTTCAATAAAAATCTTAAAATTGGCTAAAAAGTCCTTTAAAACTCAATTATGTGAGCTAAATTTAAACTTGGGTATTATAATTCTTTTTGTCTAAGTTGTCCTTAATGCCTAACAACATTTACTTAATAAAAGTTAAAATAATAAAATGGGGGCCTTGGTGGCCCAGTGTTCTAGGTAGTTGATTAAAACTTGCCAGTACAGATCACTCTAGCCTATCACCTATATGGCAAAAGTTCATGCCCAAGATTCATGGTTGAAGGCCTCACTGTGACTTTGAGATGAAGAACAGCAATCAAAGCGCTGTTCCTTTGCTTGGAATTTACTTGTACATATGAGATTTTTGCGTCATGAATATTTACACCATATTCCCCCTTTTTTCTATTCCCAAGGTCCGTGTTTCTCTGTGGGTAATCTGGTGTCCTCCACCAATAAAAGTGACCACGATTTGACTGAAATATAAAAATAAGAGAAGTGGCATGATTGTCTATGAGACAGCCACCCACTAAATGACAGTAGAACTTCTACAGGTCCCATTACAGCCTTCAACAATGAACCAGAGTCCATACCACAACAGAGGCTGTAAAAGGCCTGGAAATGTTGTTGAAAGTGGCATTAAACTCCACACAAGTAAACAGATCAATAACAAAACAGAAAACATTGCTTAAATTAATTTTTGAAAAGATGATATAGTCAGTGAAGTCTATTTTTTCCTAGTTTGCCTACAATATTCCTCATATTAACGACCCAGGTAGGTTACAAAATTTAACCATTGAGCGCTGATTAGAAGCAGCAAAATCTAGAATCCTTTAAGCTGCTGGTTCCTTATTTTAGATTAGCTTAATATGAATAATCCTAGTTTCCTTCCCCTTCATCAAATGTCTCTCAATATCAAGTTTCCCTTATCTCAAAGAATGTTCAGTTTCTTGATCTTGCAATACAGGAAGTTTGCTGAGAGGGGGGGGGGCCTTAAATTAAGGTGAGGGGGCCTAATACAAGGAATAAAGTATTTGCAATTCACTATCAAAATCTCAATATCATATTTCATCTATTTCAACCAATAAATCCAAGATGGCCACCAATACTATAAATGGAACTCTGATGCACAAACATAAGCTTGTGTCATTTCAAAACAATTGAATTTTAACTGCTTTAAATTTTTAGATGATAACTTATTGGATTTGACAAGTTTGTTCAGTATATTTGTTTCCAGATTTCCAAGGATTATCAGCCCAGGCAAGTGAAAGCTACAGGCTTTTGGTGACTATCGATATTTCTCCAAAACTAGTTTAATTTGAAATTTCAAAGTTCATTTTGTTTTATGTAATTTGTAATTATTTTAATAAGGGTATTTTATCTTGAACAGTGTCTGCACATTTTACTCTTCTTAGAAATTAAGTGTTCATAAAGAAATTGATTAAAATATGTGAAAAATAGTTGTATGTGCTTAAATGATTGTGAGAGAACTTCCTAAAATTTATGTTCTGCGGACTTTTAATGCCAATCTTCTTGTATTAAAGTCCCCTGCAATTATAAGCACTCCTCACTTAATTTCACTTGAAAGTCTTATCCCATCATTACAAAGCTTTACATAATCAAAACAAAAAGAAAATTCTTAGAGAAAACAGCAAGTTGATATATCGGGACACATTTAATGTAGGGCTAGCATTCTTCATTTTGGACTATTCAAAACTATCGAATCTGTAAATCTTTCTGACTTGACTTTATAAAAATTCTTGAATATGCAAATGGTATGCCATTGTCTGTCTGTCTGTCCTTCAGTCCATTGTCAACATTTGGTATAATAACTTGACAGTTTGCTTCGATCCATTTACTTTAAACTTTTCTCAGTTATATATCAAATGATATAATGATGGAAGAATTCACTTTTCATTTTGCCTCAATTTTGAGCATATTGTTTTGGAGTTTAGCAATATTTTATATTTAGTAGGTGAATAGTTTCCTCTTTTTTGGTTCTTAAGTAGAAAATGATTTTAACAGTGTTAATGAAATTTTATGAAAGTCTATATTTTGTATCTTTTCTAGATAAGTATTTCTTCAATGTGTCTTGTGGGAGTTCCCAGTAGTACAAGAAGCTGTAAACAAGTCAATTTGTAGAGTTGATGTTTCGAGTCAATAATAAATAAAAAACTAGATTTTTTTTTCTGTTATGTTTTGAAATTAGGAGCCGTGGAGTCAATTGCAAGTTTTAGTAATGGTCCCTAAGAAGCTGAGATATTCCCAGATTGGTTTAATCCATCAAGTGTTGATTTTTTTCGTTTATATAAATTTTTTTTTCTAAAGTTGGTTATTCACCTAGTTTTCCTGTTCTTACATGAAATTAAATTTTCAGAAAGTTGGTGACCAGTTCTTGGAGCCCAATTCAAGATTAGTTAAAGTTCATGGTTGAAAACAATTAATTTTTACAAAAGAGAGGATTGGTCATGTTTGAAACCGGAGTAGTTTGAATGAAATTAATTGGCTTTTATTTTTGGGTAATCAGACATTTTGGAACTAACATGTTTTTTCTTGGTTGAAATACAATATGTTTATTTTGCTTTCTAAGTTAGGTAAAGGTGTCTTTAGACACATGTTTTGATAAAGTAGTAAGCATGTGTTTGTTCAAAAAAGACCTTTTTTTTTTTTTGTCCTAAAAGAATTTTTTTAATTCACATGATTTGTTTTAATATATTCGAAACATACGTAATCAATCAAAACAGGATTTTTTTCAAATTTTGATGAAAGGTATTTGAAATTTTAATAGATTAAGAAAACTGGATGAAAAGGACTTTTTGCAGAAAAACGGCAAATTTGTCGAATTTTAACAACATTGTATTTCCCTGGAAATATTGAGTGCATGCAAGAATCACGTGAGTACTTATATAAGAGATTCAATTAATAATATGTTTACATGAATGAACAGGAAAATTGTCAAATTTTTTCTTGCATGAAATTAACACACCTGATTTAAAAAACCATTTAAAAAATAAACCAACTCATCATACTTTAAAGAAATGTTCAGATGGATACCCATTGCAAGGGGGAGTTCGAGGGGTTTGGACAAACCCCCCTTTGAAAACCAATTACCACTATTAAACTCGTGATTTAGATTGCAGTTTGACTATTAAAGTCTAAAAACTTGACTTTCTGAAACGCAAAGACAGTGCCAGGAAATTACACAATTTTGCAAGACCCACAGTCTTGAAGGTCGCTTCGAGAGAGGTTGAATCCCCCTTGAAAATTTTTGGCTACAGTCATGCAGGTGTAACTTTTACTAGACATTATCATTTTAGTATCATGATGTCACTTATTTTTCTAGAAGTATGATATTAACTTTCATTCAATCTTAAAAGAAATTTTAAGGTAAAATATACAAATTCATTGAAAATTTATGCCACTTCAAACACTTATTTCTAATTTCCAGTGATAAACCAGAAATTGTAAATAAAAATTGAGCTTTGATGTCGATTTTTGAATGCAATGTAAGAATTGGTGAAAAACAAGGTTCAAATATTGAAGCGAGAATTAATTGCAGGAGTTTGTGGGCTATTAGGCTCAAAGTTTAATGTAGAAATAGGTGGGCTACAAAGCTCAAAGTTTGCAACAAGAATTTAATGCAGGAATTGGTGGGCTATAAAGCTCAAATTTTCAGACTAAAATTTAAGGTTCACTATAACCTTTCCTAAAATGGACACGTCAACCTCGCCATATTATATACTGAGCACAGAAACGACGGAACTATAAATTGCTTATTTAACTGATAGCTGAACCTAGATTCACTATTTTACTATTCATCTTTCTGAGAAATTCAGTTGAAAATGATGTGGTTTTTGCTGTTTTCTTTGCCTTTTTGAAAAGAGCAGAAATATGGCTAAGTCCAGTAATTTTTCCCTATTACATTGAGATCGTCCACATTTTACCTTGAGGTCATCTATTGTCCCTATTTGTTTACATGTTATTACTGGTGACAAAATTGCAATGTTAACCCGGGGAAAATGACACGAAAATCTTGTGGTTTAACTTGTTTACATATATTCAGATACAGGAGAAAAAAATTAAACATGCATATCAAGTACAGAATTTTATATTTTACAGTAAAAATGATTTTAAACATAACATGCCTAGGTGTAGCTATCAATTTAATAACAGAAACTGAATAGTTATTGCTGTACTCGGTATAAAACACGACCCAATTTAGTGGCCATTTTGAACCATTCCTTCAGATGAACCCTAATGCAGGAATGGGTGGGCTATAAAGCTCAGAGTTGAATATAGGAATGGATGAGCTATAAAGCTCAAAGTTTGAAGGGAGAATTAAATGTTGGTATGGGTGAGCTATAAAGCTCAGAGTTCGAATCAAGAATTAAATGCAGGAATGGGTGGCCATAAAGCTCAAAGTTTAAAGCAACAATTTAATGCAGTAATGATTGGGCTATTAAGCTGAAAGTTCGAAGCTTCAATTTAAAGCAGGAATGGATGGTTTGTATTCAAAAGTTTGTGGTGACAGAATGCAGAAATGGGTGGACTATTGAAAACATGAAGTTAGAACCTGGCTGGTATCTGTTTTAATTTTTGCCTATTAACTGTTTTCATGTATTAAGTTATAATAGAAAATTGCACTTTTGAATAGATTAACTTGATTTTTTGTGAGGTCTTTTACAACTTGGTTTACAGCATTGTAGAAGGTCAGACAGATACGGAATGTTAAATTATTTGTAAATTGGTCTAAGTGGAAGGCAGTCTCATTGACAGTTATATCATAACTTGTTACGTAATAGTAATTAGCGGTAATTAATTTTTTTTGTCAGTCAATGACTTCTGGCACACACAAAAAAATGTGTATTTGTAAGGATTTATTGTTACAAGAGTGCAGAAAGGTCAATGTATTTTGACATTTCAGGTACCATTCTTATTAAGGTTTGTCATATAAACTTAACTACTGTATGTGGCAAAGTTAGGGATTTGATATAGGCTTTTTCTCCTTAAGGCAGATCATAATTAAAACTTCTGACAGATGGTATTTTTCCTATGTCTGTAATAATAAAAACTAATTAATATGTCACTGGCCTTGTTTTCCAGTTTCTGTTGATAGAAAAAATGCTTACATAGGGAAAATATACTTCTGCAAATAGAATGAAAACAAGCAGATAAAATGTTGAAATATAAATTGTAATGAGAGCTTTTATAATATGCTTTCAAAAAAATGAAGTAAAATTTGGGGTCATCAATCTTGTTTACATGGTACCAAACAAAATGTCTAAAATCATAGTGCTTTCATTTGTAAGAGTTATCTCCCCTTTTTAGAGCTTTTGATTCTTATTTTCAAGAAAAATTGGAATAAATGTAATGTGTCTGTGATTACAACAAAAACATATTTAATTTGGATAAATAGATAAATATCTAAATTTTAGGAGAAAAAATAACAAGGCATGACACTTTCTTCTTTAATGTTTGCAAATTTAAGAAATAAATTATACTAAAATTTACTATTTTATACACACGCTCGATGGGAATGTGCAGTGAAACAGTGTCACTCTACCTTAAAGGCATCACAAAACTTGGGACAAGAGACCACAACTGTGTTTTGTCTCGAGATAGAAAGGGATACAGTGATCATGCAAACATAGAAACTACATCAGATGCCTGAAACACTTACTGATTGAATGAAAAAACATATTTAAATTCCATCTTAAAATTTACAAATTTGACCCCAAGAAGAACTTTGTGGTCATAACAGTATATGATCACTAATCGATTGTTCAATGTAAAATTAGTATTGCTCCGTAGAATAAATTTGATGATTTATTAGTCTTATTTTAGGACATGCTGGGATTGGAAAAAAGAAATTTCTCATTAACACACTTCTGTGTCATTTATATTGATTTTTGGAAAATTTTGCACTTTTTGTTTTTTGCTTGGATTGTTTCCAAACCCTAAGGTCATTTCCTATTTATAGTATGAAAGATGTTTTTAGTTAAAACCTCATCTAGTTTCAGATGTTTTTATTGGATAAAAATTGTTGCTGTATCCATAACTTGAATACATTATCACAACAATACCTGGACATCTAAATTTGATAAATCTACCTATAGTATTGAGTTATTTTCCCGACCCTTATTTTGTGGCCAAATTTGGGCCCCTGTCCTTAAGCTAAAAGGATAGAAAATTTCCCAATTGTAGTTGTCATTTTCCTAATCCTTCAAGCTAAAATCAAGTCCTTATTTGCCTGACCCTGATTTGCTGAAAGGACGCTAGGTTTTTAGTCAGAAGATAGAAATATAATCTCAAAGATATGGAAAATAAATACTATAGAGTAAATTTATGATGTAACAATTACAAAAACTTGGACATAAAGATTCCGGAAATAGTAATTCAAATGTGTACGCAACGTTTTTCCCAATTCAAAGAAACCCTGGACTATTATGAAAAGGTAATAACATCACTGGTATCCTGTATAAGCAAGTTTAGAGCAGTTTTTATTAAAATAATTAGCTGTTGTTATAAAAAAGCTATAAATGAATAAAAGTATTTATTTTAATTGCTAAAAGCAGTATGAATACAGTAACAATCCTTGCCCCATAATAAAAGTATGAAATAGTTTTTCTGCCCCGCCTGCAAGGCAGGCCGGGCATATAGTTCTTCGGTCTGTGGCTCCGTACGTCCGTCCCAAAAGGTTTAAGGAATTTTTCAAGAAGATGTTGTGATATCATTATAAAATCTTGTATATGGATAGCTTGTGATATGAACTGAAACATTTTGGTGCCAATAGGATGCTGTGACCTTGAGGTCATGGGTTTGATTTTTGTTGTGGAATTTAATGTTTGAATTTCGGTTAAAGAACAGGTTTAAGGTAGTTTATAAGGAAGAAGTTATGATATCATTATGAAATGTTGTACATAGATAGGTTGTGATAT
>JAULBM010297517.1:0-15123 GCA_032357055.1 Geukensia granosissima | reverse complement strand
GCCGCAGCTGAAGCTTAAGCTAAAAATTCATTTTAACTTGATATAAAAAATTTCCCCATAGGGTGTAATTTTAATTTTTTCCACTTTGTAAATTTGATTTATTTCGATGGTGCACTTAACCAACGGTCTCAGGTAAGAAGACATGATAAAATTTTTATTTTTTATGGTATTATGACAGATAAAAGATGAAATTATAGGAATAAAGTTAAATTATATTCCATCTATAACGCTGAAGCGGGATATTTAGCTATGAAAACATGTAATTTTGAGACAATTTTTTCAATGTCAAAAATTTAACATAGAGGGGTAATTGGATATTTTTTGTGCTGAGGAAAACTAAAATTCTAATTGCACGAATAGTTGCGGCAAAAAATTAGAATACCAACGATATATAACATGACATACTTTGCAGCTGAACTTTTGATATATTTTGACTTAAGTCGTGGCAAATTTCGCTTGGTGTACTATAATTAGGATTGTAATAAGTTTAGAATAAAACAACAAAAATGAAAAATTATTAATTCAATTCTTTCCCAATTCAGCTAACCATGTTATAACTGGCGTCATCGGCATGGTCAAATCCAGTTCTCAACGTAATTGGTTTGTTAAAAGGTCGGAGTAATGTGGGTCTCAATTCATCAATTGAAATAATTATTATGGATTATGTTAATGGTTACGACAGGCAATTCGCGAAGCGCAAAGGAGAAAATATTTTGGACAAATAAAAACTCCGACGTCTTTGATATACATAGGAATTAATTTGAATTGATTTGTATAACAATTAATGAACACATATTTACAATGTAAGATCTGTCTTTAAAGATCTGAATTTTGCCAGAAATCTATCTGAAATACCTTACTTATACTTTGTCATTTATCTGGATAAAGTGCCACCAAAATTTTTGTTACAATCACTTGAATAGTTATTCAATAAAGGAAATAGTCAGTGACAATCACTTGGAACCCCAATGTAGTCCGACCCTTTACAATCATAGATTAGTTTTATCGCTCTCTAGAAGAAAATCTTGATCTTCCAAAATTTTCATAATTTTTATTTAAGAAATTATTCATCGCAGCCGTAATTAGTTGATGATTTCAATATGTGCTGTAGTTGTTTTCACATTAATTTTATCCCGAGCGATAGCGAGTGATAAAATTTGTGGAAAATTATAATTATATGATAAACTCAAATCCAAAAAAAGGAAATAGGAAACCAAATCCCACGGCAGAGACAGCTGCTACAAGTATTTTATCAGCAGTTAACTTAAACGCACTTCAGAATTACTTTGCCGAAAGCTACAACAAAGTTGGAAAGAATCGAACCTTGATTCCAAAAATTTGTGAAGATCAGTATGAATTCATCAAATCACTGTCCATCTTCTCTTACATGAAGAACACCATTAAAAATTTTATGTTCCACCCATTAACACCACTATTCCCCAATCGGATTTTAAAAATCCAAATTGAAAGCTTCAGTTAAACCATGTCTTATAACAAAAGATTTCTTAAACCACTACTATGATCCTTACGAAAATTATTATATAAAAATGCCATACACAAAACGTTCGGTTTTTTGATTATTAAAATTTTGTAATATTTAATGAACGTGTGTTGTAACGTTGTTATTTAAATGAGTACCAATTGCGCTTTTATTCTCAACAAATTATTTCTTCATTCGTATTTAACAGATTCTTATTAATGCTTTTGGGCAGCGCAAGCCGGTCCTATCTTTAAGGTTCAAGTAACGCTGTATAAATTATGTTCCTTCAGTTGACAGTTCAAAGTCGTGTATCTAATTTCAACCTTCGTTCGTGTGATGCAACTATCCAGCAGATAGATTATGTATTTCCTAGTTTATACGATACTTTCTACCATCCTATAGAATATAACTGCTAATAAAAAAGTGTTAACCAGGAATTGCTTTCTTGAATAACTATAGAAACGTTTCGGTCGTCATCCTGATTTAATATTTAACACAAAAACATTAATCGTAACGCCAAGTCTATTCTGCCTGATTACCTGAACTTCAGCTCGAATTGGACAATACAATGAAGGAAGGATTCACACTACACTATATGACAAACGTGATGACTTCAACTTTCCAAAAATCAACTTTTCGTTCATTGGCAATTACATCTCCCAGCTCATACGTTTTTCTAGAGCATGTGTCCGTACAGCGATTTTCTAGAGAGCTGGGTCGTTGACACAAAAACTGCACAGCCAGGAATATGTTGCTTATAGATTAAAGTAATCAATCCAGAAATTGTACTGTCATCACCACAATCTTGTATAGAAAGTAGGATCGAACTGCTTACCATATCAAAGCACCTGTGGTTGCTCTAGCTTGATATGGTTCGTTTTGCGAAAGTTGTTTGTTTGTGTCTTGTGCGCTATTGCTAATCCTTTGTTTCTTTGTCAACGGTTTTGGCTTTTTAAAGAATATTCCAGAAGGCAAACATCCTTTTTAGAACTTGTAATGGTGTTATAGTCCATACCCTTATCTAAAATTAGGACTGAACCATTATACTATACTGCTTGCCATTATCGATAACGTTACAAAGTTATTTCCTGTTCCAGTTTCCTTCAAAAATTGTCAACAATATTTTAAGAACATAACTCAGATCAAAAATTAAGTCAATATAACCAGTGACAATAAATCTCGAATCATTTGCAGGCGACTTTTTTACTAATTCTCGCCAGTTACGCCAGATGAAATGAAGACTGGAGGGGATATACGCCAATATATACCAGTAATTAACATATCGGAAGATTTATCTAATTTCACCCATTCACTTCTATATAAGTTTATTTTTGTAAGGTTCGTTTTACCCTAATTTTAGTTTTTAATATAGTGCTGTGCGTACTATGTTTACCTTATCTTGTCTGTCTTCTGATGTAATCATTTATGTCTGCCCCTCTATTATGTTCTAATTCTTTTTGGAATTAAGATAATCATCTTAAATAGAACTAGATTATTTAGCAGAACTGAACATAGAGCACATATAGCAGAAATCATGGTGGTTTTAATGAAACTAAATGTAAATTATTTTCACCGAAATGATCATTTAATTACCTGGCGTTTTGTCAAAATATAATAACATAGGAACAACTTGATGCAAATGTTTTATTATATAATAAACGCAACATATTTAGAAATATTGTTGTAGATTCATAAAGGATTCGGTTTGGATTGGCTACACAGATAGATTAGAGAAAGGAACTTTCAGATGGCATGTTGGGGAAGAAAGTAATTTTGAAGCTTTCAGCTACTGTAAGTAAACAAGAACAAAACTACTAAGATTAAACCGCATGTCCAAAGAAATCTAATGTTGAAAAAATTAATGACTTTTTTATAAAAAATAAAAATGTAAATATATCTTTCTTAAACGTTATTGTATAAAACTGCGAGACAAATATTACAATACTGTTTCAGCAGTATTGTATATAAATGACCTCTTTACCTCTATTTTACAATATATGTAGAGTATAGAGAAACAATTAACAAATTTTAACAAAAGGGGATTTATGTTCCTTAATTTTCTGGGACAATTTTATCGGAAATACATTAATAATCCTAAAATCGTTCATAAAGGCCTCCAATATCGATTTGTTTTGAGGAAGCGAAAGAAAACCGAAGGGCGAGACATTATTAAGATCTTTTATTTAGATTTGAGTACTTATTTTACAAAGTTTAGATCCCGGACTTCCTATGTTATGACCTTAATCTACTGATGAGAGGTTACTTCTTGAAATGTACATAAAACAAACAAAAGAATCACCATGTTTATTCAACGTTCGTTAACTTGTGTATTTTTAATGCCTACGTCTTTACTTATGTGAAATTTGCCACGCCACTGTATATTGGCAGTTTTATTTTTGCACATTAAGAATTTTTGTTCATCCAAGGGAGGCATTTTATATAAAAATGGTTCTAAAATGTCAACTTTTGATAAAAGGAATTCGAAGATACCAAAGGAGCGGAAATTATTTTGAATATGTCAAAAGCATATCACGAAATTCTGATAAAAGATATAAGAATTTCACAAATATAATTTCTGTTATGCTGAACGGCGTTTATCACGTTTTGAACTGTATATTTCATTTTGTCCATGACTGTAACTAGAAAATCATTAATCTTTATTTACTGATCTTTCGATTTTTGGCCCCCAACGTGTCTGAAGAGATGCATCTTGCTTTACATGTCGTTCAATTTGGCTTTGAATATTTGTTTTGAATGTATTTATGATTTATTTAATAGTCGCGTAAAACCCTAATATAAATTGTACCTCGTCACCTAAATATACAATCATATCCCCAAATCATAAGTCTTAAATAATACCTAAAAAAGGTTGATTGGTGCGCATACTTAATTTGAGCAGATGGCATGTTGGGGAACAAAGTAATTTTGAAGCTTTCAGTAACTGTAAGTAAACAAGAACAAAACTACTAAGATTAAACCGCAAAATCTTTTATTGAAAAAATAAATAACTTTCTTATAAAAAATAAAAATGCAAGAATATCTTTCTAAAACGTTCTGGTGTAAAATTGCCAGACAAATATTACAATATTGTTTCAGCAGTATTGTATATAAATAAGTTTTACAATATATGTAGAGTAAGGGAAACAATTAACAAATTTCACACAACTGTATCTGAAATACATGAATATTCCTAAAGTCGTTCATAAATTTGAATAATTAAGGCTTCCTATATCGATTTGTTTTGAGGAAGCGAAAGAAAACCGAAGGGCGAGACATTATTTAGATCTTTTATTTAGATTGGAGTACTTATTTTACAAAGTTTAGATCCCGGACTTCCTATGTTATGACCTTAAGCTACTGATTAGAGGTTACTACTTGAAATGTACATAAAACAAACAAAAGAATCATCATGTTTATTCAACGTTCGTTAACTTGTATATTTTTAGTGCCTACGTCTTTATTTTGGTGAAATTGGCCACGCCACTGTGTATTGACAGTTTTATTTTTGCACATTAAGAATTTTTGTGCATCCTAGAGATGCATTTTATATTAAAAGGGTTCTAAAATGTCAATTTTCCATAAATTATTTTGAATATGTCAAAAGCATATCACGAAATTCTGATAATTTCACAAATGTAATTTCTTTTTGGCTGATTAACGTTTATTACGTTTTGAACTGTATATTTCTTTTTGTCCATGAATGTAACTAGAAAATCATTTATCATTTTTGACTGATCTTTCGATTGTTTGCCCCTAGCGTGTCTGAAGAGACACACAGTTCAATTTGGCTTTGAATATTTGTTATGAATGTATTTAAGATTTATATAATAGTCGCGATAAACCATAATATTAATTGTACCTGGTCTCCTAAATATACAATCATATCCCCAAATCATAAGTCTTAAATAATACCTAAAAAGGTTGATTGGTGCGCCTACTTAATTTCGGCCGAAGAGACTGTACGAGTCTTGCTAGACGGTCTTTTGTAATTTTTCCTCATTAACGACATTTATCTCATTTGAAGACTATGTCATTGTCATTATGGAAAATGTATAAATGACAAAACGGTCAACCAAATTAAAACCCAAAATCCGTACATTCTCCCAAAGAGTTTGTTCAATAACGGCCGAATCGGTCATTTTCAGGAATCATCTGTTTCGTTGCTATGCGAATTCGCCATATAACGATGTTCAAGCTGCATGTGCGTTATATCATATGGTTTGTGTTACTCCAGCTTTAGTTTCCAGTAGTGTAGTGTTGTGTGTTTTATCTTTGTCTTTTGTTTAATTCTATTGGCCATGGTCATGTGTGTCTTCTGACTATGATTTCTGTCTGCCCTTTTGGTATCTTCGAATTTCTTTTTGTATACAATCTATATTTAAAACACAGAGTTTGATGAAAATATAAATAAAATGCAAGAAATGGCTTTTTTTCTTGTTATCTTTAATCATCTTTCTGGTTCTTTTTTTTTGTGGTGTAGTTGCCCTTTATAATTTTCCGATCTGGTTTTCTTTTCGTCTATTCAAATAATAGTAATAGTAAAACCACATATCGGTACGAACTTTTAAGTAACCGTTTAACCGTTAACTGAGAAGAGGAATGTAGAGCATAAACACAAAGAAAACTAAGCCACGTAACTGAATCTGCAGTGAAATAATGCTTTGTGCTAACTTGAATGCTAGTATTGTTTTAAAACAAGGATGGATTAAGGAATGTTCACAAAAAATGAAAGTAAGGGAATTAATGTAACTAATTAAACAGCGATATTTAGTTTAGAAGCAACTTCAGGACTTTTTTTGCTGAGGGGAGGATAATTTTTATATTGTCTTCGGGGTTCGATCATTTACGAAAAATCTAATCTGGAATGTTACATGTTCCCCGAAAACGAAACTGAAATTTGGAATTTAAATTCAGGTCGTTTTGATACCTGTGCCATACTTCAACAAAACTTACAGCCCGACTGGCACCTAATAACATTACTAATATCACCTATGGAAATTAATTGCAGCTCCTATACCCACAAAAGCAATGATTTCCGTTTTGTTTTGTTGCATACATACCATAGCTAGATAAACGAGAACAACCAATTGGTCAACTATTTGTGGTGAACAATTAGAAAACTTCCAAAATAATAAAAGAAAAATGACTATTATGACATTCCATGTATAGTAAATTGTGTTAATGACTTTAAGTTGATAATAAACTAACGTATTTTATTTTCTACTATAAACATCAAGGGACGAAGCTACTCTAGATGATCGTATTTGAATTTCACTAACTACTAACGGTATTTATCATCTTTTGATCGCTTATGAAATACATGTTCACCAATGTTAAGTTAATTTGTTCCTTTTGTATCATACTGTACGTATTATTGAAGGAGAAACCTCTCCTCAGCAGCATTAAAACTAAAAAACAAAGGAAATCCGAGATCCAAACGTAGTAGACGAAGTACTCAATTTTCTCACAAATCGAAATAGAAAGCCAAATCCAGCATCAAGTCCAGCGTAGAATACCCATACGAGAGAGATCAAAAGCGCACAACCCAAAGAGACAAAACAAATCCGAAACAAACAAAAGGATAAAACGGAAACAAACGGAACAAAGGCTTGGAATCCACGAACTCCTTTACAAAACAGGAATGGGATCAAATGCACTAGAAGGGTAATCATCCCCTTTACTGCGCGCAAAACCCGTCGTGGAATCCTTAAACTCTAACTTCTATCAAGGAAATACACTTCGCGCTATACATTTTGAAACCTCTCAGTAAATTCAGGAGATTAGAATTAATAGCAATATTGCAAAAACCACATCTGATTAATGTTTGTCAGACAGGTCTGACAAATGGGATTGGTAATAACCCCACTGGTCTCCCAACAGGGGTTTTTAATAAAATGTCATTCAAATGCATATACAAGTTTTACTTTGTTTGTAATTACACTATTTTTGTCGGATCTTGGATTTTTTTACGTGTTAATATGGTTTTACGCAGTTTTTCGCAAACAATCTAATTGTGTAAAGTCGTTGTCTGGGTATAACATTAAAAAGGTTGCCACTTAAAAACACCGGAAAACTGAAAAAATGAACTGTAAATGTCGATCACGAGAAAATCGAATGACGCCTTAAAGCAGATTAATAATTCATTAGTATGTATAAATATCTAAATGTTCTCTTGTTTGATTTAAGTGGAACCAAACATTTCATCTGGTCAACAACACTGTGTTCGCTATGATAATTTAGGTGGTACTTATGAATGGCATGAGTGGAGATGTTCCTTGCCGTCAAGAATTGTATGTCAGATAAGTGGTATGTGATATTATATAAACACTTTTCATTCTCACAAACATGTTATATAAACACGTATTATTCTCACAAACACAATCTATTTGTCAGTTAGAAAATTGCACTTTGTTATTATGAAGTGTTGGATATACAAACTAGCGCCAAATAGATTCCTCTTTTCGGTAAAGCAACTCCTCAGTACCTCATGATAGCATTATCTCATGTAAGACATACCAAGATTGCCTTAGTATGATCGTCACAAGACAAAAAATACTATACTCAATTTCCGTCAGTAAGTGAGGAAATAATTGAAGCTAGAGGTCCTCACCTGGCCATCAACAATGGAGAAATCCAACTCCTGGCGACAAGCGCTATGTCACCCTAAACGGTCTTAAGTTGCTTCTGAATTTCGTCAATTTTTATCTGTATCGTTTGTATCTTCAAACTCTAAGAAATGTTTAAAATACTGTTTAACAGTATTGTTAAAATACCGTTTAATAGTATTGAATTTGTTCATAATTCTTATACCTAACTGAAAATGCGAAAATCGATATAAAAACGTTTGCTTTGATCGCGTACCAAACATTCTTGATCTAAATCAGTATTTTTGGTTCAAAGTACACTTCCGTAGCGTTTTAGAATAAGTGCAGCCAGAGAAAAACAAATTCATCGTAAATCTGCAATCTTTAGATAGGTATTTTGATTTTTTCACAAAATTCAAATTTTGAAGTATTTTTTTTAATATTTCATACGATATTTAGATTTTTTCTAAATTTTAACTGTGAACATTGTTAAGTGAGGCTTTAAATAATGAGGAATCGGCCTAAAAAGGACTTCGAAGATACCAAAGGGGCAGTCAGAAATCATTAAGTCGGAAGACGGACAAGAACATGGCCAACAAAATTGAAAACTAAAGCTGGAGTAACACGAACCCTACAAAAACCAGGGTGAGTTTATGTGCTCTGGAAGGGTAAACAACTACTTTTATAACTGTAACTGACGCCAGAGACTTAAACATTAATGCCAACCCCTACCATCTTTTATTTGATGTATTCAAAAATGCTTTGTTGGAAAAATGTTTTGTAAACTCATCATACCATTCATAAAAAATATTTCAATTTTCATTCACTAGTTGCGACAACGCCGAAGTTTTAAAAAAGAAAAAAATGCATTTCATTTTTAACATAAAACGCGATTTCCTTTTTAGAATCCCTCTTCCAAACAACAGAATCTAGTACAGCTCTAACTACGACCGATGTCATGACGACCGATTTTGTTGAGTATTGTCCTTGCACATGTGGAGATAGGAAAATATCAATGGACACTTTAAAGACGGACATACAACAGATGCAAAAAGAACTCAAAGTTGACGTTGAAAAGTTGTCTTCTACGATAAGATCAAAAACTTGTGCTGAGGACCCCAGACCCAGTGCAAAGAACATTGGAATATTAGGAATTATAACGCTATCCATAACATTTGGTTCTTTAGTTCTCATGGACATAATAACACTTTTACAGTTGCACAATTTGCGTAACAGGAAATAGTACAATTCTTATGGTTACTTATAAGATAATGGCTAACACTAGGACCGAATGAGTGAACATTCAACTTTTCATATATCTATACGTATAACAACACATTAAAAATCTTAATTGTGTGATCTTTTCTAGCTATCTTTTTGTAAAATTTCATTCGAGTATAACAAGAATTTTTCATTACACTAAATTCTGATAAGTTTTTTAAAAAGTTTACTTATGTTGTGTTAATTTTTGTAAATTTTTCTTTGTTGAATACGTATCCAAAGGGGAAACCACTCATCTGAAACATTATAGAAGAGCAAATTGTATCCAAATATTTTGGGGCAGAATCTAGCGGCAAGGATATTTACATGGACTTTCTGCGATACATCTTTAATACTGTCCGTAATTCCAGGAGTTTAAATTTCAATCAATTCCGCTTAAATTTCTTCGAAAACAAAAATTTTTAAATTTCATGTAAAACTACTTTGACAACTAGGATGTTAAATAACCTCGATGGTGTCTGGTTCATCAAAAGACAGTTGTTTCAAAATACAGGATAAAAAATTTTGATTAAATATTGTTAATTTTCATTTGCTATATGCCTAATTTTTAGGATTAACCTGTCATCAGCAACATCACAACTCCGAGATCCAAGTGAAGTAGAAGGAGTTCTAAACAAATCACAATTGACAACAAGGTCAAACAACACACGATAAGAAAAATTTAATATATAAGAACATGTCTTCTGAATATGTTATAGAGTAATTTTTATCTGGGTCATTATAAAGGTTCGACTTAAGCTTTATTTAGATTTTTTTCCTGATCCATTAATATCATTTGATTTGTTAAGAAAATTGTCTTTATTCAGCATCGAGCATTGTCAGGGATTTCATCTTATATATCTATTAAAGTAACGGTAACAAGATTGGTTGGTTTCAAGTGTTGGTGTTTTCTAAAAATGCGCGTTTTTGTTTACTGTAAACACGAATTCATGTTTACTGTTAACACATTTGTTTGTGTTTTTATGTTTTATTCTATTGGCTAGTTCTTAACCGCAAGGCAGCTATAAAGGGTACGTATTTTGTGCATTGAATGTGTTGAGGTTATCATTTTATCTTAAAGTTTTGGTTGTGGGGATTGAACATTTGACAAGAAACTTTAACAAGAGGTCAGTTTTCAAAGTAGAAAGAAAATCTGCCTTCGCCAGTTATCATATATTAAAGAGACCACAGACTCTATAAATTCTGCTTTCAACTTAGATTTATTCATCGGAATATACGAAGAGGGTTTACCTGTTCCCTCGTATAGATAAACCAGACCCAATAAAGTCATTTTCATCAACCGTGGAATCCATCTGATATGTTAATCTTGCATATTGAATAACACAACCGTTCAAAATCTTATACCTCCATGTTTTGATAACATCGAACCACCCATTTTATAGTTATAGAAAAACTAGTACAAATACACATCAGTTACATCAGATGTTAATATTGAAGACAATACTCCTACAACATGTACAACATGAAACTGTGACACATCCGAATTTAGATATGTAAGAGAGAAAATGCCGATAAAAATCTATTGATGCTTTTCTTACTGAATGCAAATACATTGTAAAATTTCCAGATTTCACACCTCGAAAACAATTTTTTAAAATACAAGTAAAGTCTCTGAACATTCTAGAATTAAATCTTAAATTCAAAAACTACGAACATAACAGTATAAACTATTTTTGGAATGTAAAAAAATTCACTGAACACTTTTAATAAATTACAGACTTTCGAAAAAACTTTTGAAACTGTTGATAATTATGATTTCTCTACTCCTTATATTTCACTTCCACATTATATTATTAAAAGGAAATTTTCCTATTTGTTTGATTGGTTTTTCGAATCAAATCAGAAGTACATTTTCTCTAGTACAGAAAGGTCTTTTTTCTCTGACGTATAGTCAAATATAAGAGATAAACTTACTGGACCTGTAAGGAAATGATTGATTTTGTCAATTTCCTTCTTGGTAACATTTTTTATCTGTTTCGGAGACAAAATACGTGTCGTAGGAATTCCATTTTATTTTAGATTTGTTTCTTTACTGTTATGAATTTCAGTTTATGGCCATATTCCTAAGGATCATTCTTGATCTGATTTGATAAACAAATTTTACCTACTGCTTCCTTGGTGATATTTTTTCGGTTAATAACTCAGATTTCTACAAATACACTACCGAAAATTGTCAAATGGAATTTATTTTGAATAGAGCTAATTTCAATAAGCTAAATACCAATTTCTTGACTTAAATGAGTAAATTTCTCAATGTAAATTTCCACATAAATATACAACAACAGGAACAACTTCTCATTTCCAATTGTTAGTTTTCCGGTCATTGACGGTTAAGTTCCTGGCTCCATTGTAGGGACGTTTCAGATTTTGATGAACGCAAACCCTGTATAAGTGACAAATTTTTAAGTCAATAATTTCGTTAAAACAAATTGATTATACCATCTACTAAATTCTTTTTTAAAAACAACTGTATATCAAAATATGGATGTACTCGCAATCACCTAAAAAAAGCGGGATATCACATTCTACTTTTTACGGAAACGTGATAAATAAAGCTCGAAATTTTAACTCGCATCCATATGGTTCTAAAATTCATCTTATAATTTTAACCGTAAAGGACATCGTCACACCATTATCATTAAATCTTTAAATATGTTTTTTATTTGTACTAAGACTTTCTTGTTAATAGCTCAATACTGATTTAAACAGTTTATATTTATCGGGGGAATCGGGGTGTTTTCATTTTGATGTTTGGTATAAACCACCAACTTATTTGGGATTTTCTAGAAATATCAGGTTGAATACTGGCGGGAAAATGTTATTATTACTCCGTAAATAAATGACGGTTTTTTGCAATGGGTTAAAAAAAACTAAATGCCTACGGTTATTCATGTTTTGTAAATGTCTACCTTCTTAGAAGCTGACAACACCAAAATAACTTCGTATGTATTATACAATTTGTGTAATTGGTGAAACAAAAATAAGAATGCCATTTTATTTTTAAGTTTCATTTTCTTTAATTCGCCTGATAAAGTTAAAGTAGCATATTATTCTTTAAGTAAGCTTATTTTTAAGCCAGATCTTTCAGACTCATGTGACCGCCTCGGTGGTGTACTGGTTTGCGTGCTTGCCTCGAGTTTGGTAGGAAAATATTTGTATGAAAGGTTCAGTTTATATAAATTTATGAAATGGAAAATTATCATGCGATCGAAATTTCCTATTCAAAACCATTAAGAGACAAGAAAAATTCAAGGTATTTAAAAGACAATGTATATAGTTTGCTTTTTGTTTTGTGACGTCTTAACTCTTGGCCTCTGAAATTACCATTTTGTCTGCTAGTGTGATCTGAACTTTCATTCAAACACCATAGAAATTTCTGAGATAAAAACAACTAAAAAATGTAAACAATTAAGGCGATTTCAGTCCCTTATCGTGCCATGTCTTTTAAAGAGTTCTGATTTAGAATTTATCAGCACTAACATGTTTCTATATTTATACAGAATATAAGACAGACTTTTATACATATGTGTCTATTGCTAGGATGTCCTTATTTTAGAAAAATACTTATCTTTACCTCGTTAAGATAAATTGTCTTCTAATTTCATATTAAGTTCGTTGAGTTTTTATGAAAATATGTTTTATTTTAAAAGGTGTTAACCTTTATCCTCTACAAGGCGAAAAATATTATTATTAGCAATAGAGTCTAAAAGGGTGTTTATGAAAGGGAGGTCAAGAAATATTATGTTAAATAACTTGGACTTTTACTTCTCATGATTTTCTCTCGTTTTATACACTTGCACATCAGCTTTCTTTGTCTTAAAGGCTTATTCTACCGAAGGCACACTCATTTTAATGATATTTTGAATTTTATTTAATTAATTATTTAAACGATTACAAGATCATCAATGTTGAATAAATATGGCGTATTCTGATATGCTTTAGGTGTATTTCAAGGAGTAACCACTCATTAGTAACATTAGAACCCAAACAATGTACGTGTTTTAAACATTTTAAAAGAAGTACTCAAATCCAAAGCAAATCGAAATAGGAAGCCAAATCCTGTGGTGTATATTTTCTTTTAACCAGATGAATAAAGATGAATATGTTTATGTCTGCAGGTACAGCATATTTGTCTCGTTACTAGGCAATTTTTCTTGTTCCTCATGAGTTTTTAGATAGAGATGTAACATGTCTGGCTTATTGGCATTTTAGATTTCCATGTATTGTTAAAAATAACGACAATTTAGTTTTAAAATATGATCAGAAAATGTACCCATACTTTTCCTTACACGTTTCGAGTCGTTCATTCTCTATATCCTTTTTTTCAACGTGTTCAGTCCATATATTTTAAAGATGCTAACTTTTTCGTAGCATCTTATCTCCCTATGTTATTCAATCTGTAGGTTTCTTTCTACTGGGCATGGTTTCTTCTGTCTTAAAACTTAACGATTACTCTCATTCCTTTTGATATTTTCGAATTTCGAAATTTTAGAGTGATAGTTTTTTCACCCTTAGTAAAACTTAATGGTTTTTTCACCCTTTGTCACACAGAGAAATATCGACCGTCTTAAATAAAGTATATAACACAATTACCGAACAAATCAAAGTCAATAAGACATACGGCAAAATAGGTATCACACCACCGGAAAGTTGGTAACCGCAATGGTCCTTATTGTTTGTGTTTTTACGAGATTTATTTACAATATTTCCATGAAAGGGTCTGGGGTTTTTATCAAGTGTGGCAGCATTTTTTTTTTCTGAAGCGTAATATTTATATATGAAAACAAGTCATTTTGAATCAGATTTTTTCAATTTTTTTATAATGAAACCTTTTATTGGCACTTTAACAGACAAAATTACAATTATATTACAAATTAATCAATTTACATCAATTCATAAAACTAGGGCATTATTTACCCATTCAAAGAAAAACAAAAATCAGACATACCAACAAAAAAGGCAGTCTTTAAGTGAATATAGTTATGGAAAACTTCATGACACATAAAGATTCTTTTTTATTCAAAATATTAACTTCTCAATATCATTATCCAGGGGTCCCAACAGGCTTCGGCAATATGAATAATCATGATTTTTATAAAATATGTTTATTTCTATACTAAGATTTTCTTTTAAGTAGTTGTTCAGTCCAGCAATACTTAATTGTTCCTTGGCTAGTTTCGTCCTATACAAAGAATTTTGAATGCAATAATATAAGATTCCTTATATAGTTTTATTCTGGTTTTACCAGTTGTCAAAAAATCACAATTTTGAGGTTAAATGTTAATTCCAGTTTAGTAGTTTGGTTAATCCATTGATAGAGCTCTTCCCAGATAGCTGCAACTTTATGACATGACCAAAATATGTGTTCTATAGTTTCAACGCTTTCTTTGCTCATTTCATTGGTCAGTAGGCGGCCAGTTACAAGGCTAAATTTTCCGCCCCTATCCAATCCACAATTTTTCTAGTGGCCGTCTAAAAGTCCCTCCCTTACTTTGGTCACAGTCTACATATTGATGTATTGTTTAACTTGTTTTTGTCCTAAATATGCATGAAATATTTGCCACTGGACGTTAAACAACAATCAATCAATCAACCTTGCAAAATGAACATTTGTCACTCTCTGATTTACCCAATTTATATAAAATTTTATTTTTTCCCAGAATTCTATGTACAATTCTGTATTGAAACCATTGTAATTTGGAATTTTTGTTATTTTTGAAACTAAATAAATAATATACATATCTCTAGCAGAGACTGCTTACTCTTCCGGAGCACCTG